>VZRQ01002554.1:505860-607986 GCA_013397975.1 Machaerirhynchus nigripectus
CAGACATATACATTGCATATAGGGACTAAGACTTTTCTTCTCATCTGGACATTTCTCATTTATTGTTCTTGATTGATTTGGCCATCAGAAAGGTTAAATAGTTGCTTATTTATATTTATAATCTTCATATTTATGAAGAATATAAATATATTATACTTATATTCTTCGTATTTTTTGACTGTCCTCCCTCAGGAGTGGGTGGTTTGGGACACTGAGTCTGTGTAGACTTGAATTAATAGAAGCCCTATATGTTTTTGCTGGGGTTATTTTCCTGTTAGTACTAATGCACTTGCATTTTATTTCACATGTTGGGTTTTTAAAATAAAAGTCTATGGCCCCTGAGGGGTGAACTAGCATTTTCTAATTTTTATAAGCCTCTCCTCACACTGGTATTATCTGTAAACACTTGAATCCTTCAGGACCAAAGAATGGAACACAGTGTCAGTAAACAAATCACGTTTATTGCCTCCTAAGTGTTTACACAATGACAAAAATCAAGCCTCCAGGGAGTCATATTGTAAAAAGAAACAGTTGGTTTAAATTAGGTTTCCATGTGAAATATAGCTACTTTTTATGGATGTTGTGGGAACATAAACTGGAAGGAAAATCTGCACACCGATAAAGTGAAGGTTTGATTTTTATTTGTTTAAACACAAACAGAATCATGTACTAAGTTGCTTTCTGATTCTGTCATTAATTAATTACCAAAGAGAATTTGGTAGTATGGGCACACTTTGGAAGGTGGGATTTCTTTTCATTTACTTCATTTGTGACCTTGCAAACAGATAATGCGAATTATCTGAAATGTTCAATGCATACAGGAATTAGCAAAATTGTGCATTAAATGCATCTAGTTTTATGAAATTAACCAAAACAAAAAAATGCCAATTTATCAACTTTCACTGTTCTATTGTTAACAAGGGTTATTCACTGTGGTGGTGAGGGTTATTCACTGTGGTGGTGAGATTTGTAAGCCATGTTAATGAGAATTTATACTGCAGATCTCTCCAGCAGCTTTAGAAATCAGCGCTGGCTGAAGCTGTCCATTTTCTTCTGTGGCATCAATGCATATTCAGAATATCTTACATTAAGATGCAGTAGTTTTTTGTTTCAATACAGTGTTTCTAGACTAGTTAATGATTTAACTGTTGTAATGTGAATATATCACTGTGTAAGTTGTGTTTGCGAGGCATATGAAATTTGGGCATGAACCTGTAAGTGGAATTTTGACTGATACCCTCCTGACAGAAGAAACCATAAAACCTACATTATATGTCAAGTACACATGAATGCTCCAAGTTGCATTGCTTTGGCTAACCATACTATCTGTTTGATTTTACAAGGTGAGCTCTTGGGTTACCTGGCTGATCCTGACTGCAGGTTCTATGGAGGAGAAACGAGAAGTCTTCTCATACTTAGTACACGTTGCAAAATGCTGCTGGAATATGGGCAACTACAATGCTGTAATGGAATTCCTGGCAGGGCTAAGGTACTGGCAACTCTCTTTTTTAAATGGCTTTTCAGTGATAGATGACTTTGCAGCTTCTGTTAAGCAGATGTCTCTGGAAAACAATGAAACTAAACAAAAATCCATGGCTAAGCCACATCATCTCATGCTGTGACTTCCCAGTAATCCCTTTTGGAAAAATGAAGCATGCTAAACCCTTTTTTTGTTCCGCCCCTCAAAATGCTGTGAAGACTCCATCAGTTTTCCTGGTGCTGAATATGTTGCATTAGAATTTTTTTTTTTCTCTAACAGAAATTTTTAAAAATGTAAAAAGAGGATGGGAAAGGAGTTGTGAGCTACGACTGATGTAAATTGGTGTTGGAGTCTCCAGAACATAAATGAAACATAATCATGGGGATGCTCTAAAAGGATCAGTCTTAAGTGTAAAAAAGAAACCAACCCCAAAATGACAAAAGAACCACAACAAAACCAAATGGCCAAATATGGTTTTTAACCCCTCCGATTTACTTATAAAGGCTGATGTTGGGATCTCATGCTGTCATGGTCTTACATAGAAGGACCTGCATTATCTCACAGAGGAGAGAGTAGGGGCTCAAAGACAGCTCATTGTGTGCTTTCCTCTGGAAAGCAGGTTCAGGTAGGGCCAGGGGAGCAGGAAAGCAGTGCCTTAGCACTGGCAGTTCAGAGGGCAGCAAATGGGACTGAACAGGGAAGAGTTAAGATCAAATTTCCCATCTCTTGGCTTTGACCCTAGTTGTATAACATGTTTGTGTAACAAAGCTCTAAAGTGTTTGCATTGCTGTTCTTTGTGGTTTAGTAAGGATCTCATTGAGCTATTTGTTTATGTTTTTGGTATATAAAGCACATTTGGGACACTCATAGGCACGGGGAGTATATTTCAGCAGAATACATCCACAATCTCCAAGCCACGTAAGTTATGAGGGAAAATGCAAAGCCAATTTAGGGCTTAATTTTATCTCTAATGCATCTGCATGGGACAAGAGAAAGAGAGGAGAGGAAGGCTAGTGCTGATGAGCAGCATTTCCGGGACAGGGATGGAAAGTGGGGTTAAGGGCAGTCTACTGTGAGTGTATCTTTGGACCTTTTGGTATGTCTGAGGCCAGGGGTGGGAAGAAAGGCCACAAAGCACAGACACACAGCTCAGAAGGTAAGAGAACTCCCAGAAGTACTCACAGTCCTTGGAGCTGTTTCTGATTGAAATCAGAATTTCTTTTCAGCTACAGCTCTGCACTGGCTCCTGAGAGCTGGAACATGGTCCTGACTTCCATATTTCTGTGAAAAAAATTTATTTTGTGATAAAACTGGGGAAGAAATCAATGTAAATTTTTTAAAATAAATTTCATTAAAACCCCCAACTTTTGCTAGCTTTATGTATTGTTCATAATACAGCTGAAGGAATTTGTAAGAAACACTCTAGTTTATCTTTATACTGTTTCCTTAATCTTGTCTTATTTCTTTCTGGGCCCTTAGAAATTTTAGGCAATGACACAATAAAAATGTTAGAAAGCCTGCTGGTATGTTTTATGCTGCTAGGCTTTTATTAAAATGTGAAATACTACTCCAGTAGTTCAGACTGCTAGTTTTCTGTTTTTAGTTTTGTTCTTTGGTAATTCAGAGGGGGGAATTTTCATAAAAATAACAGCCTTGATTTCATGCATTCATTTCTGAGCAACGATAATTTCCTCTATTAACATGATGCTGCAGGTGTTGAACTTGAAGGTAAATTTTTTCATTTTTTTTAATAAATGTGGTGATCTCTTCTTGCAATAGGTCAAGAAAAGTGTTAAAAATGTGGCAATTTATGGACCAGTCTGATATTGAAACCATGCGAAGTCTGAAGGATGCTATGGCACAACATGAGTCATCATCTGAATACAGGAAAGTGGTCAACCGGGCACTCAATATTCCAGGCTGTAAAGTTGTTCCTTTCTGTGGTGTATTTTTAAAAGAGCTCTGTGAAGTTTTGGATGGAGCATCAAGCCTCATCAGACTCTGTCCGCGATATAACTCCCAGGATGAAACATTAGAGGTAAATGAGACAAATATTCTAAGATGTTATGTCCTTAGCCAGTGCTTTATTTTATATTATCTTACAAAAAGGCATGATCTAATTAAAGTTTTCTAAACCAGACTGTTACTAGACTGGTCAGTTACATGGACCTCAATTTAATTCTCATAGTTACTTAGCAATTTAGATTTGGTTGTTTCTACCTAGTTCAATATCAGAGTACTGAGAATTAGCATTAGTAACAAAGGACCATGTTTATACTTTGGATTAAGTAAGTGTGTAAAGCCTGAAATGTGTAATTATTTTCTGCTAAATACTCTGACCTTCCACTTAATTCACTGGGAACTGGAAGTTTTCAGTTCCTTAAAAACAGAATTCAGAAGCTCAGCAGATCAAGCTTCTCCTCTATGGAAAGAAATCATTCTTTTGAGTTTTATTATTTTGGTTTTAAAGGAAAAATGCCCCTGTTAGATGAAAAGTTAAAGACTGAAGCTTTTTTTAAAGTTTTCAGGAGTTACTTTAACTTGTGTTATTTGAGTTATGAAATTATTTGGTCTGGTTTGGGTTGCAAATAGGCACAAAATCTCATGGGAAGCAAGTAGGAAATATGCACTAAATATTCTTAATAGTAAAAATTTCTACAGTGAGAAGTAGATGGCACAACATTCTATTTGTAACTATACTAATCTTTTAGATATCTCGGTAGTTTGTTTCAGATTACAGTGGACAAGATAATTTCTTGCAACGAGTAGGCCAAGATGGTTTAAATAATCCAGAAAAAGAATCAACAACAAACAATATCTTTCAAACTATTCGGAGCTGCAGTCGCAGTTTGGAGTCTGAAGAGGGTGAAGATAATGCTAGTGAAGGGAGCGGTTCAAGGAAAAACTCCTTGAAGGACAAAAACCGGTACCAGTAGGTCTCATTTTATTTTCTATCATCACATGTATATTTCATGGTTTTAATCTTAGGTGTTCTTTTACCAAGGCTTGCTTTTAGAAATAAGAGCAACTTTAACTAATCTTCCCTTGTATTTATCCATTTCCAGTTCAGAACTTTTCCCCCTGATACTCAACTGCTTGGAAACTCTCTGAATACTTACATTTTCTCTCATGGTGTAATTACTTCCTCTCATGATAAGGGTAAAACCTTTTTGTCTTACACAGAGAGCTTTAAAAATCCACAGTTACAATTACAATTTTGATCTCTAGTGACAGGAATAGCACCAGGACATATTTGTTATCAGAGCTCAGAACATTATATTCTGCATGCTCAGGCAGTGTTCTGGCTCCTTCAAAATAAAGGTTATTTATTATCCTTCAAAAGACTTCTTCTTTTAAGGACATGTTAGTTTGAGGGGTTTAAATTTTGTCCAGAAAACATTCATGTGTGAGTACACATTTTGAATTTTTAGGTTGCTGTAGTCCTGATATTTTGCAAAGAAGTTTACTTCATTGTGCTCTGTGTAAAAAAAGCCCAGTGTTCAGTAAATCTGATTTCACTTTGGAGACCACTTTTGAAGACTGTACTAGTCACCAACAGGAAATACAGTAAATGCAAAGTTTAAGACATCACATGATATTCTAGAATGTTGCTTTGCAATTAAGTCTCATTGCAAAGCCAATGTAGACATAGGTGGGTCAGGTCAGCTTTCAACTAAGTAACTGTGTTAGACTAACTTCAAATTAAGTAACAGAACTGTATGGCCCTGAGGTGAAGCACTGTAAAATTACGTGAGGGCTTGCATAAAAAAAGCATGCTTAAGTCACTGCTGGATTTATTTTATTGTTAAGGTGTGTCAGAAATATCAATATGTTCAGAACTATCCAACTTATTTCAGCTACTTAAACATTAAATCTAATAAGTGACTGCCTGAGAGGCAACTACTATCTTCCTGTTGAAAATGCATTTATTTCATTAACATGTAATTCCAAATTTCATTTCAAATAAATAATCATTATTTCCTGAAAGAATGGTTTCTAATAGAATTATTCACATCTGGCTTTAGTTGCTTCTGGGAAGTGGAGCAGTAGATTAAGCCAAGACAGACCCACTTCTCTGCCCATTTATGTTATCTCTTACTTCAGTCCAAATACTTTCTTCCAGGAATTATTTTTTGTTAATTAATATGCTTTAAAATCAACTTGCAAATCACAGTTTAAATGGTGAATAAGCTAGGCATATAACCATTTCAATTGGATGGACAAAATAGAAATTAAATGGAGTTCCCTTTTTAATGTGTTTATGAACTAATTTCTTGGTAAATTACTTGTTTATGCTTTATACATAAATACAATCTGGTAAGTTCTGCTCTAAAATGAAGTAGGAATTCAATTTTTTAAAAAACCCAGTGTGAATCTGAAATGAAAATTGAAAATTTAAATGGACAAAACTGCGGATAGGTAGTTAAAGTTATGTTTCCTGGTTCAGGCTACTAACTACTCACTTATGAGTATCTGTACTTCTGAGGTAGTAAATACTGGTTTTAACATTATAATACTTGTAGGAGAATACTTCTGAAAGTACTGATGTAACTCAAGTATCTCATAGGCTTTGGAAATTCCTTATTCACTTGCTGTGACTTTGCTGGGCATGCAGAAAGCTGGGTGAGGCACAGGAGCAAATGGCTACAGAGGCAGAAGGGCCATGTTCTCTTGTACTTGTATGGAGGCTGTGTTTGCTTTATTTTTATTGCTATGAACAGCTAAAAAGTTCTAACGAAGAAATTTAGTCCTCCTTCTTGTGAGACCTGTCATATTTGCATACAGTGTTATAAAATCCAAATGATACCATAATTATACATGATCTGATAATTGTAGTGTTGTGGTCATAAAGGCAGAAAAATACACTGCATAACGTATTTCTCATTACTTTATAATTGCAAGAAAGATTTTCAATTAGTTTTTCTTTTGATGATTTGGATTAGTATTGTGGAACATGAATGCACCAAAGCTGGTAGGTTAATTTGATTTGAAGAAAATGAAAGGCATCTAATAGAATCAACGGGCAGTGGTTATAATTACTTTCCTAGTTGCGTTAGCAAATAAGCTCTATCACTCTGTAGTCAGTGACCCATTAAATTGCCCTGGATTTCTGTACATGCCAGATAAATATCAAACACTAATCTTTCTTAAACTTCTATTTTGACAATTAATATATTAAAAAAAAAAAAAAAGTTGGCAGGAAAATGAAAAAAACCAAACCAAGTTTGAAATAAGTTTTTAGGGAATTGTTAATTATTGAGTGACCTATGAAGATACTCCTGACTTGGAGTCATTGCTTTATTCGCCTGATCTTGTCTTCACTTTTAAGCTTTTCCAATTACACTGAATAACATATAGAATAGTAGGGGAAAGCCTCCATTTTTTTTCATTTTGTGTACTTTGCAATTTTCTCCTCTAAAGCTGCAATCTGTGTCACTGTTTCCTTTATCTTTTCATTTCCTTGCCTCTCAGTGCAGCACGTGTAAAGAAAGCCCCAGGTCCCCCCCAGGCTGTGTAAGTGCTCTCGGTAACCTGCGGCGGTGTCGCTTTTGGCAGCTGGTGTCAGAGGCTCCATTTCTGGGTGTGGCTGCGTGTGTGTGCTGGGCTTACCTGCTTCCTGTGCGCTGTAATCTGCAGCATGCAACACATGGGAAACAAGGCATGAACAAGCTCTGCCATTTCTGTCTCTGCCATAATAGACCCCTCCAGTCATGCACATCTACTCTCAGAGTATATTTTATAGCATTTTTACAGAGACTTGTTTGATTGGTTTGAGGGCATAGGGGAGAAGGAGCTGCTTCAGTTGTTTCTTTAATTTTAAAGTGTTAATTTTGTATAATACAGGTAAATATTTCAGTTTACATGTGTCTGGTAAGACTCTACAATTTATACCAGCTCAGTTATCATGCATGACCATTATTTTTAGGAATATTTCTTAAATAGAGCTGCAGTTACGACTGCAGTTAATGCAGTTATTCTGTCAGGCCCCCTCATCACAAGAAATAAATCCTCAGCCTATTTGCCCCTTTTTTAATAAATTTGGTGAAGAGATAGAGATCTCACCAATAAATAAATTTGTAGAGGAATCGTTAGAACTGCTGTATGGAATAAAGGAAAAATTCAGGTTAATTTGTCATCCAGGTAGAGAAGAGTTTGAGGAAAAGCTGATGGTCACTGGGGGAGATGGTGTATGTGACTTGGAAACACAAGTCATCTTTGGCTTGGTGGGTAGGAGAGGGGCAGGAACTGAGAGTGCTATGGTTATAGGAAGGGGAAGCATGGAGGGTTTTAGGACAAGATGTCTTGAAGGATATGTAGAGGAAGATGGTTTGGATTTTACTGGCTGGTTATCTTTAAGAAAATATGCTTCATTAGTTCTGCCGTACACTGAACAGTTTGTCCTTTTTTATGTTCACTGAAGTATCCAGATATTGAACATTTGTACATTCGTACATGTTAGAAGCTTCTGCAGGCAAGGCATTTTATTTAAACTACCTCTTCTACTAGCTCAGTGTTGTTGCTCTGTACCCACTGTTTCTAATTTTGGCAAAATATTTCAGAAGTTTTGGTTGCTGCATACAAGTTTTATGTTCATATTTTCCTTAAGTAGAATAAAATTTCTGATGGAAAGTATCTGATAAAATTCTTGCTGCATTCTTATGAGGAAGGTATGTAATTTAACCAGTCTTGTACTAGTGTTAATCAGAGTATTATATAATGTGAAAGGTCTCCACATTAAATCAGTAACAGAACAGAGATTAGAAGTCCTGTCTGAAATCCACGACATCCTGCTAACAGTTTCTACATATGGTACTTGGTATTTCAACTGAAGCAATCTTACACAGTGTATTTAAAAACTGGGATCACTCGGCTTTAAGAACCAATCAGACACTTTTTATTATTAATGCAGAGTTTGGAAAGTTCTAGGAAAATAAAATCATATTGTTTCAGGAGTTATAATTAATTCTAGCAGCATCTGTTAATTAATGCAAAATTGCAATAACGTAAATTGTAATACTTCAAAAACTACACAAGCTCCTGTAAATCCCAGTTATATAGTGATGATATTAGTCCATTTATTTAAAATACAGCTGAAAAAATATTCGTCAAGCAGAGCATAAATCAGCACATGTATCACTAAGTATAAATCTCTCATCTTTGCTCACATGCAGATTTCTCATTGGAGATCTTTCAGATTCTGAAAGTGACATATTTGAGCAGTTGAAAGAATGGGACTCAAACTCAACAGAAGAGCAGCAAAAGGCTTTCTGCCATGGGATAGAACTCATTCCCTGGTACGTGTTGTCCATCAGGGCTGACGTCCACCAGTTCATGCAACAAGGGGCAACTGTCATTCATTATGACCAGGAGACACATCTCTCAGCTCGTTGCTTTCTTCAGCTCCAGCCTGACAATAGTACTTTGACTTGGACAAAACCCACAACAGTTTGCCCTGCAAATGCCAAGGCAAAACTGAGTGTGCTGGGTAATAATGCTGAGCTTAGTAAATACCAGTTTCTTGGTAATACTGGACTGGTGGAAGGTTTTTTGGACTTGTTTTCAGCCAAGGCTGTATATATGGGACACTCGGGCATTGATATGCACACTGTGTGTGTTCAAAATAAACTTTGCAACATGTCCCTTGAAGAAAATGGTATAACACTACTTTATGGACTTCAGACTACTGATAATAAGTTGCTGCACTTTGTTGCTCCAAAATACACTGCCAGAATGCTGTATGATGGATTGCTGGAATTGACTAAAGCTGTAAGAAAAATGAGGAGATTCCCTGATCAAAGACTACAGTGGCTACGGAAACAGTATGTCAGCCTCTACCAGGTAAAAGATGCTGTGATTCTCTATAAAAAAGTTCAAAGATATCAACAACTTAATGTAATGCAACTAGTTTCTAACATAAGTAAGATTAGATTAAAGATTAACACTAAATCTCCAACTTTGTAACATGGCTTAAGCAGCAAGATCTGATTCTCCACATAAGGTTATGTCAAACCTTGTAAGTTTTCAATACACTGAGGTTAATTTTTTTTTTTTCTTATGAAGCTCTTCATATGTTTGGAGTTTTAGCCTGATCTCATCTTCACTTTTAAGCTTTTCCAATTACAGTAAATAACGTAAGTATTTTATTAAAGAAAAAAGCAGTGACAGTACTTGAAAAGGGCACCAAAATACTGAGTGATAATAGTTAGGGTCAAAAACATCCCCAAAGCAGCAAACAAAATAGCCCCATGGAATTCACTCAGTAATCAAAAATTGCCTCCTCTTGATGTTTCTTTCATTGCTTCCTCAGAGATGTCTGTATTATTGCTTTAAAAAACGTGTCCTTATTCTCCTTGTTTTGTTAACGCTGAGAATCTTTGTAGGAGGATGGAAGATTTGAAGGCCCAACCTTGGCTCAGGCGGTTGAGCTGTTCGGAGGCAGACGATGGAGTGCCAGAAACACAGGCACAGGATCTCTCACCAAAAGCACTGAGAAGCCCAACGTACAGAGAAACAACACTCTGGGAATCAGCACAGCTAAGAAAAAGAAGAAAGTACTCATCAGGGTAGAATATTTTGTTGTTTGTGTGTTTTGTTTCCTTCTTCCCGTTACTGTATAGCTGTGTTCTGAACCAGAAGAAAGAAGTTAGATTATAATTTTAAAACTGTTTATTGTAGTTTCAAGTTTGGGGATTATGGTTTTCCGATAGTTTGTGTTCCTTTTCTCATGCTTGCAGCATTGTTAGGACATGTAGGTGTTGGGGCTAGCAGAAGGGGACAGAATCTTCTTGCAGCCTTCAAGTGCTGCCTCAAAATAAAGACAAAAATATTGGTGGTAATAAAAATCTTAACATGCAAAGTTATGTCTGGAGGCTGGTGTAATTTTTTTTAATCCTTTTTGTTTTCATGTTTTGAAAAACATTACCACAGTTATTCCACCTCGGATTAGCACCCACTTTTGTCTCATGTGGGTGACAGAAACATGACATAGTCTGGAGTCTCCTCCTTTTCCTGGAGAAAACTGCTTTCAGCAGGAGGCAGGAGAGAGGACAGTGCAGGACTAGCACCTCTATGCTACCCACATTTTCTAGCGGGCAGGTAGAAAGATTCTCAGATGAAAAGATCCATCCTCTTCAGGGCTCCAGTGCACCAGTGAAATAGTGTAAAACCAGCTGCAGCATTTTAGAGAAGCACAATCATTGTCATCTTCTGTGAGATGTCAAACTGAGGCAACACTTAATGGTCCCACGCTTGACCATGTATCTGTTTAAGTTGTCTCTTTTCTACTGGTATTGGCCTTATAAGAGTCTGTTTTGTAAGGAATAGCTGATTTTTGTCATGGTTTTGTTACAGATTGTACTGATAAGAAATGGAAAATAGTGGGTTTGGAATGTTTATTATGGTGCTCATTATTTCTAGGGTGAAAGTGGAGAGGCCACTGATGATGAAATGGCAACTCGGAAGGCAAAAAGCTGCAAGGAATATCGTAATAGAAGTGGTTCAGATCCTCAAGATATTGATGAACAAGAAGAACCAGGTAAATATGTTGCTTCAGTACTTAAAAGTCCATCGGGGTTTTGCTCAAAGTCTTTTTATGCAGACGTTTTTTGTAGTGTTAAAAATAAACTTAAAACCTACTTTTGCAGCTGAAACTCCAAATGCTGTGAACTTCTAAAATTCATTTCTGTACTTGTTCATGATTGTTCTTTAATTTAGTTTCAGTAGCATTCCCTTTGTTTTCAGATAAGATGCGTTTGTAAGTGTTGTTCAATGTGTACTTTTTTGACTGTTTCAGGACAAATCTAGAATCCTGTTAGTGTCTTACTATGTCTTAATGAAATATCATATAGGTGTCCTGGACAAAAGCATTTTTATGGGGACAGATGTTGTAATTGTGATGAAAACTCTTGTTTTCTCTTTAGATCAAAATATTATTATTAATGCTTCTCCATCTAACAACCTGCCATCAAGAAGAGCTCACTCTCTGACAGCATCTGGATCTCCCAATTTAGGAGCTACATCACCAGCAAGGCCAGTCTCCTCTCCTGTAATATCATCAAACAAAAGTCAGTCTAGGTAAGGACAAAATCAATGCTTTGATTTAAAAAGAAAAGAAGCTACTATTACTTATTTATCATCAAATGTGAGGTTTGTGCCAAACTGGCAAAATCTGACAAAAACAGCACCAGACATGTCATTAGCCTTTTTGTAGACATCTAAAACACACTGTAGAACAACACAAGAGATTTAAGCTGAAATGCCATGAATCTGAGGATGGCTTTGTAGGAAGTCCCTGAGCAGCATGCTTCAGTTTATGTCTGCTAGAGAAGCAGATTGGAATGCTGTTCCAAAACTACGCAAATACAGAGCTTAACTCTTTCTCCAGATCTTCTCCAAAACATAGTTATAGGCATCTTCTGTATAGTGAAAATCAACAGAAGTGTTACAGGTGTGTGAACTGAAGTTCTGAGGTTTCTCAGCTCAAGGAATTTCTACCTGGGGGAGTAATAACTTTTGCTGACATTCCTGGTGATGGCTGCAGTACTGTCTTGGGAATTGGAGGAACAGATTTGGAACCTTTCTCTTATAGGCCTCTTTTTCTTCAACCTTTATCCTTTTTGTGTCACTTAGGCAGTGTAAAAGGTTATGCTGTTGCAATATATGCAGTAACATAGTGCACTATTATATTAATTCTATAAATATTAACGGTGATGGTAGTTGTAATTACAGTATTAATAATATAATGTAACAATGATAGTATGTCAGGGATGTGGACAGTACTTTATGGCATACAAGGAGGCAGTCTCAACAGAGGCTTTCCAGTGCCTTTTCAGAGAAGGAATGCTGAATATCGTTATGAGCATGAATCTTGGGGGTTCCAGGACAGCAACAGTAAACAGTGGAAGAGATTACTGCTGCTGGTAGAACATTATTTTTGAAGTGACACATCTGGTGTAGTAGTTTCTGTTGTGTATTTCTTGGGGATTGTATTTATACTTAAAATAGTTGTATTTGGCAACAGGTGTGGGTAGTAGAGCCACCTGTGAACATACATGGTTGGCTTAATGCTGCTTTGTGAGCCTGTGTTCTTTTTGTTTTTCACTGTCATTCACAAACTTGGATTTGTTTTGGTAAGCAATTATTCTTTTATTTTTTGGATGAGAGCAGCTTTCTTTTACATTGAAGTGAAGAAATACTGCTTTACTGTCTCCGGAAAATGCTTCTGTGTTTTGTAAATATGCTTTTTGTTTTTATGCCAAAATAGTTGTTGTCTCTAAAATATTAAAAGGCTCAATGGAGAACTCACATTCCCTGGGAAAGGACAGCTAATGTTCCTTTAAATCCTCTCAGGACTGGGTTGGTGCATGGATATATGTGTAGCTAAGCACTGTGGACCTCCCCCAGTTATCACGGGTTTTCCCTGGCAAACTTGTCTGACACCTCCACAGCATTGCTTCACAGAGCAATCCCAAATTTGCTATGACCCTTCTTGCTAGAACTTGCTCAGGATGTAGCTTATGGCTGTTTCATATGTCCTGAAGAAGTCTTCCACAGAACAGATTTACAGGTTTTACCCATTATCTTGACCCGGTTTTCATGAGCCATTTAGAAATCTGGAGCACTGGAGAGTTTTATTCTGAACACAGGTAGCTTGCAGCTGCTTCTGTCATTCCTTCAAAGCAGGCATCCAACAAATTTCCAAGTTCCTTGGAAATCTAGTGCCACTTGTAAGGTGGAGAAGCAGGAGAATGGTTGATAAGGCCACTGGGACACAGAGCATGGGATATGGAAAACTAGAGATAGAGGCTTTTTTGGGAAGACAGAGTAAACCTGCTCTCTCATTAACTATCTACGGGTGTAATCCAGACTGCTACTAATTACAGTTTTGGTTGTTGGTGATGGTGATGTTTTCTTGGGGGTTTGGTCTTTTTTTTTTTTAAAAAACCTTTTGTTTGTATTTATTTCCCAGTACTCTGGAAGATAATCTTTAGTGATCAGATCAGGTGAAATGCTGAGCATTTTCTTCTGCTCTTGGTCTCCCATTTGGTACTCTGCAGTTCCAGTCTGTTTTATGGAGTCTAGAGACTTTCCTCATCATGGTTTATTTTTCCTCTCTGATAAAAATGCTAGGAATTATTTTAGCTAAAAAAAGTTATATGCAGTATGTCAGTACTTGCCATAGTGATGTCAAACAAATCGAACATTATCAACTAAAGTAGGTGGTATTTTTTAATACTTTTATATCGCATTGTGTTTCCAATTGCATGCATCCATCCCATGCCAGGAGTAAACTCAGGAATCTGGTCCAGCATATTTGTGTAAAAAGTCACCTGATTGCAGGCTTGTCTTCAGGAACACTGGACAACAAGCTGGTCCTCTTTTGCCGTCACAGCTGTTGGAAGTATTTGTACTGAACCCGATGGCAAAATATAGATGAATGGATCTGTGTATTTGAACATTACAGAGCAATAAAATCTGACACATGGTCTGATATTTTGAAGGAAATACTGTCACTTCTGCAGTTAGTTATGGTTTAAACTAGACAGTTCTTTATATTTGTGTTGCTTGCTTAGATCCCGCCATTTTCAGGATGCTGGTGCTGGCAGATCCCATTCCTGCAATGTGTGTTTATTGGTGTTTAGGCCCAGGAAGGGGCTCAAGAGCTCAGCCCCTCATTGCAAGTTACTACATGTAATTCACTAAGGCCTTGTTCATACTTCTCAAGTCAGGGCCTAACTGTACTTACTAGTGTAAATCCTCTGGTAGCCTAAAGATTTTGGTTTGTGACTTTTGGAAATGTGCTAGTTCTACTTCAAAAAACCTCTTTCAGCTGCACAACTTAGATTAATGATTGCAGTTACAGAGCAATCTATTTCATTATTTCGTCTTTAATGAACCTTATACACAGCCTGCATTATAAGAATACTGGCATTGTTTTCTTTAAAGGAAAGATAAGTGCTTTCATTTGTGCCATGTGCATCAGGCCTTTTTCCACATGAAAGTTTTAAATTGCATAATATACATTATTCATTATGATAAAGTTTGCAGTTGTCTTGAAGAAAAAAAATAGCTGCTATAAAGCAAGGAGGTAAAAACCATCATTATGCATCTTATAAGGTAGTGCTTTATTTGCTTCTTCCAGATACTGGTAATATATGCATTAAGGAGAGCACAAATAAACTGTTAATACAGTAATGCACAATATTTCAATTAAGTAGAGGTTTAATGTAACCAAACTACAGCAGTCTTTTTTTGATTTAGCACGTGGAGCAGCAGTAGCTGGCATGGCCGTGTCAAAGGGGGAATGAAGGGATTTCAGAACTTCATGGTGTCTGATAGTAACATGACTTTTGTGGAATTTGTAGAGCTCTTCAAATCTTTCAGGTAAAAGATTTTTTTTTCTATACTAATTTCATTCATCCAAGTTTATAAAAGAGCAAAAATGGAACTTCTCTGCTTTTTTTGCAGCGTCCGTAGCCGCAAGGATCTGAAAGACCTTTTTGATGTTTATGCTGTGCCTTGCAACCGGTCTGGCTTAGAGCCTGCTCCACTTTATACTAATTTGAAGATTGATGAAAATAGCAGTGGATTCCAGCCTGATTTAGGTTTGTTAAAGAGAAAAATGCAGCTGTTAGACTGCTGAGCAACTTCAGTTTTTGGCCTTAATAAAATTTGTCTCACTCAGTCTCATTTTAAGTTATAAGTTTAAGTAGGGGGCTGCTGCCATGACTCCACTAATACCTAGTTAGCAGGGTTTAAGACAAAAATGAAGTGAAGGGAAAGTACTCCAGCTTTCCATTAGCCAGATATATTTGTAACTGGTAATAGCAGAGGAGTAAAACTTGTTGCTGAGTGGCTGAGCTCAGCTATGCTCCTGTATAGATCCAGTGGCTCGATCTATACAGGAGCAGGAGCCCTGGAAGGGGTAAAACACTGAGCAAATATAGGGAGGAGAAATGAGGAGGTGTGCCCTGTGTCCCATTTGGCTGTTTTTTTCTTATCTAGTTTCCTAGTGGATCTGCTTTATGTGGGATAAGGGGGAAGGAAGCCCCTGTCCCACTTTACATTCCTCAGTTACCGTAATCTAAGGCTGGGACTTTGGCCACATGTAAAGAAAACAGTCTTTCTGCCAAGCAGCTTGTGGGGAGTGTGCAGAACAATTGGCATAGGAGACTGGAAGAAGATAAAGAGTGATTGAACAGGAAGGGTATGGGGTTGCACACAGTGAAGGAAAGGCTTTGAGGCTCTACGTGGTGGTGAGAGGGAGCAGGAGAGTCCTGGGTGTGTGAGAGGCTGTGGATCCATGTTAAAGGTTCCAGGATTTTGTTCAGAGTAATTGGACACCTGTAGTCCACTCACATGCATGCTTAATGCTCTCTCTTCTATTAGTGGATAGAAACCAGATGGTTTTGTTCTAATTTACTGTGTCAGTGCTAAAACACTCAGTGAAATACTTGTGTGTATTGTATACTACGTTGTATTCTATACAGGATATATAATATACATAATTATTTAGCTTATATTTTTATTTCCTCATTTTTCTTTTAAGATTTGTTGACTAGAAATGTTTCAGACCTTGGTTTGTTCATTAAGAGCAGGCAGCAGCTATCAGACAACCAGAGGCAAATATCTGATGCTATTGCTGCTGCCAGCATTGTAACCAATGGTACTGGAGTTGAAAGCACATCACTGGGAGTATTTGGAGTAGGAATCCAGCAGCTGAACGACTTCCTAGTGAATTGTCAAGGAGAGCACTGCACCTATGATGAAATCCTCAGTATTATCCAGGTCTGTAATACAAACATCTTGTATTTCCTTTCTACTAGAACTCCTGGTACTTCCATTTTGCCCATTAACGTTGTATGCTGTTCAGAATAGCATTTGTGTGGGTATCTCCTTTCACACTGATATTGTCTCTACAGTTTACTTGAATTTAAAATTTAGTACTGTCTTTTTTCTGGGCTAGAAAATTGTATGGATGTCCATAAATACATCCATTTTAAAAAATGCAAGTAAATAGTTTTATTAGCTATGTGTACTTTACCAGGGAGGGGATGCCACCAGCTAGGAAAAGTGTTCGTGGCAGTTCATTTATTTCTCGTTGCCTGTGACCACATTGATGGAGCATAACCCTACTTTGGAACTTTAAAAAGCACCATTTCCATATATTTTTATTTTATTGTAAAAAAAATTTCCAGAGCAAACATGGACATTTTATTCCCTTGTGTACAATAGCTGATGATTTTAGAAAGTATGTAGAAAAATTTTATTCCTCAAAACATGCATAATTAATGTACTCCAAAACTAAGCCTCCATTTAGCAGTTAACAAAGGCTAAAAACTATATATAAATACAATATGTAAGACAGAATTGCAAATTTTGAAAGACAAATTCTAAAGAAACATCAAGCTGGAATACCACAAATCTCGTTTATTTTAGATGGTGGTATGTTGTATTTAAGCATAATAGATGTGAGTAGGACACCTGATCATAAATCTTTCTTAATTTCAACTTAATTGTCATCTCAGCTTTGAACAGGAGAGGAGGTTGGATTAGACGATCTCCCAACATCCTTTTCAACCTGAATGATTCTTTGATTTATGATTATGACTTCAGTATTTTTGTTTAGTGATTTGTAAAACACCATTTGCAGGCACCTGATTACTTTATCCACAGAAAGACTGGTTCTACATACTAACTGTTCAGTGCTATGAGCAGACTACATATAAAAACATGACAAAGACATATTTCTAAGACGTGTTATTATATATCTCTTTAATTCCTTCCTCCTTATAGAAATTTGAACCTAGTGTGAACATGTGCCAGCAGGGGCTGCTATCTTTTGAAGGATTTGCAAGGTAATTAATTACTTACGCACTAATTTAGATATACACGTGTATATGTATGTTTAAGGATGATACAAGTGTATCGATGTTTCTAGGAGAGTCACAAAATGCTCAGCACAGCATAAAATTTCCTAATGTCTTCTCACTTCTAGATTTTTGATGGATAAAGACAACTTTGCCTCCAAAAATGATGAATCACAGGAGAATGCTGAGGACTTGCACTTTCCTCTCTCGTATTACTACATAGAATCCTCACACAATACCTACCTTACTGGCCATCAGCTTAAAGGAGAGTCCTCAGTGGAACTCTACAGCCAGGTATGCAGGATTGGATTGTTCTGTAGCTTTCAACATGAACTTGTTTGTTTTACTGGCAAGTTTCAGGAAAATGACCCTTTTGCTTTGAAAATCTAAATGTCCTAACCCCCTGCTCGCAAAATGTTGGAAAACATGATGTGTGGGAAAGCTGCCTGTAAGAACAGTTGTGCTCAAATGCCTTTTCTAAGGCAAAAAAAAAGGGTTAGTTTGAGATTCATAGCATTTAGACACCAGTCGGTCTGACCCAACCTACTAAAATTAGACTTTCCCACAGGAAAGACTGATCTAATATTTTAGTTCATTCAGATGTCAAAAACACTACTGAAATACTGTACATTGCACTGCAAAGACAAATTTCAAATAGAACTATAACTTCTAAAAACGTTACTTCTAGGAATATTCTACAGTTTTTAGGCTTTATGCCTGATTGGTGGTGAACAGGGAAGGAACACTTTCTCCCTTGGGCTCTCAGTTCTGTGTTTGTTTGTATGTATATATTTGTATGTCTGTGTGTTTACAAAATGCTGGAGAAAGCATCAGACTTCCTGTCAGTAGTGTTTTCATTATGCTAAGAGTTAATGACTCACCATTGAGAAAAGACTCATCTGGTGTCCATGTGCTCCCTCACCTGTGCCTATGGACAGAGAGGTGAGGCTGTGCTAGGAAACCCTGAATAACATGAATGCACTGAGTAATGCAATTGCAGAGGTTCCTGTAGTAACTGCTGCACAGTGATCTTAGTATGGTGTTGGTAATAGATGGGAAGTGAGATAGAGATCAAGTGCCTTCAAGGTTTGCATGATTAAGAAAAGCTTCTTCCTGTGCCTCAAGTAGTTGTTGCCTGCTGAAGGAGCACTTTGTTCTGGCTCAGTGTGTCTGGCTGTCACAGAAGTGGTGGAGTGCCAGCTATGGATACAAATGTCTGAAATCAAATTATTCAGGTTATGAGTAGAAATAATGTTTTATTTGTTCATGAATGGTTTTGTTGAAAATGGGTTTGATTGTTGAGATCTTTCTATTCAGTAAAATAATAAATTGTGGTACAGATGACAGGCATGCTAAATACTGATAGCAATAATAAACTGGGCTACCAAAAGATGGGCTAGCTTATCTCTCTCTTCATCCTTCCTTTTTGCTTCCTGCATTGGCTTTTTTAGCAATGGCTTTCTAAAATGAATAAATGAATAATGAAAAAATTGATGAATGAATTGATGGCTGTAAATTAGGTTAATATAATTGATTAAGATGGCCTGGCACATTTCCATTTTAACTATCCTCAGAGAAGTTTCTTTAGACATCATTTTCAGACTATCTTTTGTTTATAAAACTAACAGTAACAAAAAAACCCAAACTGCAGGTGCTTTCCCCATAAGCTGTCATGGGAGCAACCTGGAATGAATTGCCATGTTGCTTTGTAGCTGCTTTTGCAGGTAGAAATATGGAAATGTTTCTCTCTCTCATAAAATAAAGCTATACAATAAGAATCACCTTCTGCAAACAGATTCCATGTGTCCTCTAAGATACCATGAATTTGAAAGCTTTATGGTAATTCTTCCAAGAACATATGTGCTTTCTTAATTTTCCCATTCTTTTTCACCAGGTAATAAGGAATTTAGTTAGGGAATGCAGTTATCTGGGGACTATACCTTCTGTGGGCTGTTTATGTCACAATTTTGCTGAATCACTGGGCTTGCATTCCTGCAATGTCCGTCTTTTGCTTTGATAGTATGATACTGTGTCTTGTATGTGCTTACACTGTTCAATTGCATTGTAGGTCCTTTTACAAGGTTGCAGAAGTGTAGAATTAGACTGCTGGGATGGTGATGATGGGATGCCTATCATTTATCATGGGCACACTCTTACTACAAAGATCTCTTTTAAGGTATGCTGATAATTGCACATCGAAACAAAAAAAAGAGAAGTTATTTTTTCTATAATGAAGGGGAAAAGTAATTGCCTACTAGAAAAATACAAATCCTGATGGGCTAAATTCTAATGTAATATAAACTCTAGATTATGTCAGACATTAAATTCTCAGCAGTAAATATTATGCTTTTCAAATTAGTTTTTGTAGCATATATAGTGTAATTTTACGTCGTTACACAAGTAACAAAAGTGGGTATTGCCACTTGTGTTGTAACAAGATGTCAGCTTGCTTTGAAAGCACACTGTGGCCTCTTCCTTCTTGCAGAGGAAAGCAGATGTCTCCCCCTTTCAGCTAAGAGTAGGTGAACTGAACGCTGCAGAATGATCCCATGTTCTTTGCATGGCCTTGTCTCTCGCAGGAGGTGGTTGAGGCCATCAATCGCAACGCGTTCATCGCTTCCGACATGCCGGTCATCATCTCCATAGAGAACCACTGCTCGCTGCCCCAGCAGCGCAAGATGGCCGAGATTTTCAAGGTAGGCCATAAACTGCAGTAAATTATTCCACGCACGTGCCTTGGGATTTTCCATAATACAGCACGTGTTCTTGATATTTCAGAATGTATTTGGAGATAAGTTGGTGACAAAGTTTTTATTTGAGAGTGACTTTTCTGATGATCCCATGCTTCCTTCCCCTGGCCAACTGAGAAGAAAAATTCTGCTTAAAAACAAGAAGCTGAAAGCCCATCAAACACCAGTGGATATATTGAAACAAAAGGTAAAGTCCTTCCTTAACAGCAAGCAGTAAGACCCAACTCTTGTTAGAAATAGTTCATTTGTCTTTGAAGTTTTTGCTATTCCCATATGTACAGCAGAATAATCTAATGCACATTCATGATTGGAAAACTCACAGTGGATTGCAGTGCTTTCAAATAAATAGACAACACATATTGTAAATTATAGCTACAGCTTAACTAAATTCTAGTGTGTAATAATTTTATAAAACTTCATAATATTATGATTAACACCACATGCCCTGTGTGACAAACACAAATGAACCTTTTCCTCTGAGGCTATAACATTTACTACTCATGTTTATTTGAGAAGTAGTGATATGCATTGAGTGTGTGTGTATAATTGTAGTAATTCTTGGTAGAGTTCTGCTTTGTTTCTTTTTTCATATTCAAACCAGGCAAATACTCAATTTCTTACTGACTTTTTGTGGGGGACCCTGCTACTCAAATAGTGCTTATTCCCATGTGAGAACTTTTTTGATTTCTAAAAATTAGTGCTTCATCTCTAGTAGCCTCAATCTAATAATGTCTGTGGTTAGTCAGCAGTTAGATTGAATCCTTGAAAACTAATTGCCATTACCCAAAATGTAAATACAATTGCATTAGACTTAAATTCTTGTTATCAGATGAGTAAATCACACTGGTCACGCCAGTATATGGATATTCTGCATCTTTTGAAAAAGTATTTAACTGTTTCTGAAACAGTATAGCTCAGACTGGAAAAAGTCTTGAATGATCTGCAACATGGACATTTTCCCAGTAATTAATTAGGTTTCATATCTTATTAAGTCTTTTTCTTGCAAGTTCTCTTTACATTCAAACCCTTAAAGTGGTATTTTAGCTTGATCTTAACAATCTTACTTATTTGTCACTTAATATATTCATTGCTTTCATATAAACAAAATAAGATGGAAACAGTGATGAAAATTATTTTTCTTTTTAAAAGTACTTAGCAATAATGTAGTAAGTGCTTCTGTTGTTGTAGGCTCACCAGCTGGCACATATGCAGGCACAGGCTAGCAATGGTGCTAGCAACCCCACACCTACCAACGAGGAGGAAGAAGATGAAGAGGATGAATATGACTATGACTATGAATCTCTCTCTGATGGTAACTATATTTATTTGTTTGCTTGATTGTTTATTACAGTGCTTAGAACTGTAGTAATAAGATAGGTGAATATTCTAGTTCAGGAATGAGCTAGGTAAGCAGTGTCCTTGCACGATATTGAAAAGGCTGGAATTCTTCAGCTGGGAGAGAAGAGGACTGATGGGTGAATTGGAAGCAGGTTTACTAAGTCATGAAGTGGTGGATTAAGGGAAGCACAGAATGTTACTCGTTAGATCTAGGAGGCGCTCGGTAAAACAGGTGGAAGATCAGTCTAAAACAGGTAAAATATTTGTGCACCTGGTAGTAAACTTTTGGAATTTGCTGCCATGGGAAATTGCAAAACCAAATGGCATCAGCATATTTAAAAAAAGGATTGGACAAATTCATGGACAGATTTATAAGCAAATGCTACAGTTAGCAGTATTTGGTCCAACATCCCTGTTATTCAGCACCAGGGATGTGGTTGTTGGGATGGTACTAGGGAAGTGGGCCATGATTAGTGGCTGGTTGCTCTGTTGCCAGTGTCAGAAAGAGAATACTGGGCTAGATGGACAGCTGGTCTGGCACAGCTGTGGATGTTCTCCTGAGTGATCAGTGAAGTACTTCGCTCACTGCACCTTTAAGTCTAGTGCGGACCCGTGTAAGTTCTAGGTGCCATGTTCTGAGGAGATGTAAGGCTTGAGCACGTCCTGCAGCACAGGACTTCTTTCCAGGTGGTCTCTTATTTACATTGTGTGCTTCTGTGTTTAGGGATTTAAAAAATAGTCACAAAATTAATGAATGCAGTTCAGGACTCGACACTGCTTGTGGAATAGAAATGTTATTTATGAGTTTGATGTCAGTGCTGCCTTCAGTTGTGTTTTGCCTGAAAGTTGGCCTAACCGGCTGCTTGAGCATACTGTTTGTGGTGAACAGGGTAGAGATAGTGCAGATGTAAATTGCTGTGAAAACTTACTTCTTTGCTAACAGACTTGCCAAGAAAATACTGCAAACTTAATTGCAGTAAGTGACTTTTGAGCACTGTTCTAGTTAAGAGGAGGTTTGAGAAATCTGAAGCTAGCAAGAAACATTCACACCTTCCAGTATATGAAGGAATCTGCAGCACGGTTTACTACTTTATTACAATGATTATTCTTTGAAGTCTTTAATTGTGTTAATATTTTGTTAAAACTAATCTGAATAATAGTCTGTAAACTTTCTAAATCAGATTCAGTTTTATTTTTCTTACCGATATATTTTTTTTGCATAAGGCTAGTAGTTTTACAACTGACACTTATTTTTCATTTCTCTGGCTCTAAATCTTAATTCCTTTTACTCTTATTCCCTCTCTGACTCATTTCCCTGTAGCTGATGTCCTTAATGCTTCTCCTGCTCCTAACAGCCAGGAAGGTAAAAGCCACTTGGTTGAGCATTTTAACTGCATGAAATCAGCACTGCATCTTCAGCCTGTTCAATGTGACAGTGTGAATATATAGTTTCTACTTCGTTTTATAAATGCAAGCAGATATTCTTATATGGCATTGTTAACTGGTCAGGAACTGTTAGAAACCTGCATGTGTGACACTTTTTATGCATAAAAAGAATATGGTCAAAGCATCAGGAATATCAGGAATGAATTGAAACCATTCCTTTTGTGACAACTGCAGTATTTTGGTTCAGAAAGACCACATCATTATTAGGCATACCATTCTTTGAAAATTATGTAGCTTTGAAGAGGTATTTCTATAGATGTAAAAAATACTTGTGCATGGAGAAAGCAAGGAGAGGAAAGCCAAAACTTTCTGTACAAAATGTGTACATATTTGATGGGGTTAATTGTGCTTGGACTTTGGCATTTTTTTGTCATTCAGGAATATCAGATGTTTTCAGATGGCAAACTTAAATCATTAGATGGTTTGGGTCTAAAGATCTTCTGAGCACAAAAGGATGGGCTTTAAAGGAAGTGCAATGTCTTAACCAAACACAAGCATTAAATTTTTAAACAGAAGGTTACTACTTGAGGATGATGCTTTGACCAGTAAATGCATTATTTTAGCATCTGGTTATTCATACAAGATTCACAGCACTGTCCACAAATATTGTTAATTCAAATTAAATTTCCATTTGAAATTGTTTGGCTTCATGTTTATTAAAATCCCGTTTATTTTTAGATAATATTCTTGAAGACCGACCTGAGAATAAATTACCAAGTGATAAACTGCAGTTTGAATATAATGAAGAAACTGCCAAACGACTAAAGAAGGCTGATTGTGCTACTTACAATAATAAAGGAAAGGTAGTTCTGCTTTTTTCCCCTTTCTTCTCAGCTGTGCTTTGATATATATAACCAGGTTCCAAAGGATTTGGACAGTTCAGGTAGCTGAGACTCAGACGGCAAATGCAGGTTAATGAAGAGAAATAATAGAAAGCATAGAAAGACATCAGAGAAAATAGCTTAAAGAGAACAGATGCTCAACATACTGTTCAAGAAAAGTCCTCAGAGATTATTGTATGTATAGGCTGCTTGGCTGAAAATTAGATCCAGAAGCTTATTTAGATACTTCATTTCCATTAATATTGATGGAACTGAAGATTTCATCTGAATCTTCAGCATCTTTGTGTTTCGAAATAAGTTTAAAATACCACACTAAGATATCAGATAACCACAACACCTCTTATTAAATCATCTGAAAAAGGAACCAGTGTATTGCTGTTAAATATATTGTAGATTCTTCTCAATGTGGATGTGTTTTGTCTAAATGTTTGTAGAACTGACTCTGAATAAGGCCTTTACACACTACTGCAGAATCAGTAACGGGTATTGATGCAGAAATGTGCACACGGGAGGGAGATTTGTTAGGTGAGAACAGAACCATTTAGGAATAAAGAGATAAAATGCTTTAAAGGCCTAAGTAAGACATGCAAGAGTTCTTCCACATTCAGTAATCCTATTATTAAATGTTCTTGGTGTTGTCACTCAGGTTTATGACATGGAGCTGGGTGAAGAATTCTATCTTCCTCAAAATAAGAAGGAAAGCAGGCAAATAGCCCCAGAGCTATCAGACCTTGTCATTTACTGTCAAGCTGTAAAGTTCCCGGGTAAGTACTCTGCCCTGTTTTATTGCTTTAAGATTTCTAATTCCTGGAGACATTATGTTTATGTTTTGAATTAGTTTGAAGTAGTCGAGGAGGTTCGTTCTTCATGATTTGGTAGTCTTCATAATAACAGCTCCTGGCTGAGAAGTAGTGTTCATAAATTATGTGAACACATACTGTTTGTCATATTACAATGTTTACAAAATTGAAATTCGCCAGTCTTCACAACTTAGACAACTGCTTCACTGCCAAATGCCAGATGACAGAAAGCTTTATCTTAAGAGCTCCGAGTTTCCATGTAAGGTCCTACTGAATTAAGAAGGAAAATACTTTTAAGACCTTGAAGGAAGAGTGTGTCACATTTCTTTAAGTGACCTCGGTTTAGTGTGTTTCACCTTTGCCTACAGCTGCATCTTCTGTTCTTTCCCAAGTGGACAGGAGAAGAGCCATTTGCAGGGGTAAAGCAACTTTTCATGGGGTGGGTGAGGGCAGCTGCTTGCACACTCTCGCACAGTCTCCATGGAAGCAGTTACAGGAGAATCTTCTTCTGTGCAGTAGGAAGAATAATGTTTGCAGAGAAAAGGAGAGGGAGTAGCTGAAGAGATCACTTGTAGTTATTTGTTCAGTACTGAAATGTGAGCTTGGGTATATTTTGGCTCATACTGTGTACATAAATACTTTTTAAATTGAGAATTTATTGTTTATTGATGTGTTTAATGTTTTGAATGAAAAATCTGCTTTTTAGTGGAATGGTTCTCTGTGGAAAAGTTAGCAATTCTGCCAAATCATGATCTTATACAAATAGAACTATAATCAGATTAGAGAAGCTAACCAAACATAAAATAGTGTCAAATAGGCAAGATAAACATGCTGAAAAATGGACAGACATTCCTTTATAATCTTTTATAACTTCAAGAATTGTAGGTGTCACTTGTAAAAATAATGACTTCTAAAAATTCAAATCTGATACTCTTTTTAATGAAATCTGCAATGAGATATCTTTCAAGTAAAATATTTTCTTTTAAAGAAAGATATTCAAGATTAAATGGGGATAGTTTGGGTTGTTCCAAGCATTTTGACACACAAAAAATTCTGATATTCTAAGAAAACATTGAAATATTTAATTTTTAATATGATACTGGTTGTAAAAGAAATACCTGCTTTCCTTCTCGGATTTCTTCCTCTTGCTTTAAAGGGATTATGAATAGAACAATTAAGAAAATTATCTACTTTCACAGATAAACACATGAAGCTATGGAAATTATCTTTCCAACAGACTTTGTCTCCTTTGAGACAAATACTGCCTCCTCTGAGGTAATGTAGACTTCCATGGCCACCATGCCACTGGCTGGACTCCTCTGCTCAGCTGGAGGGCACAGGCGTGGTGCAGCGCCCTAGCCCAGTATCGTCCATTAATGATGGGAGCAAGGCTGGGAGATCCATGACTGTGTAGCTCTATTGCCTGTGTTCCTAACCAACTCAGAAAATGCGAGAGTTTTAGAAACAGGGAGGACAGAATTCATGTCAGTGTCTGATCAATGGTGTAAATACTTTATTTCTCCTGTCTTCATATATTTTTGCTCTGTTTTTACACTTGCCTATGTCGCTGAATGTTAATCACTGATTTGTGACTATAAAAAAGGAGAAGGACCATTATGTTCACTTACCCTAACCTACTGGGTAACACAGACTTCCCTAAGTGTTCCCTGGTCAAAACAGAATTTATCATGTGGAGAAAATAACGTTTCTTGTTTATAAAACCTCTGGCAACAAGGAACCCACCACAGATGTTGTTGTTTCTGTGCTTTTTGACCTTACAGTCCTTGCTTAACTTGAATTTCAGTGTGTTGCATGTCATTACACCCTTATTTGAGAGGCTGAATGTCTGTTCTCTGGGTTCACCCAAGCTGAGGGCAGTGGATCAGCCCTGAGCACTGCTACTGGCACATGGCGTGTCTCAGTCCTTGGTGCTGAGATCCTTACACAATGAGTAGACAGACTGAGTACATAAAAGCAGGATGTCCACAATCAAGTGGAGAGAGCAGGGAGACACCTGAGCTCACCAGCATGAAAGTCAGTCACCATATTGATCATATCAGATTATCTGCCCCTTTATTAATTTATTTTCAAGAAATTAAAGCGAACATAGAAAGGGGCACCCTAAATATAAAAATGCTGTAAATTCTCTTTCAAGGTCTGCAATCCTGTGGACTTTTTCTTGGTCTGAAAGATGTGGTGAGAAGGTGGCAATTACAGTTTAACCTGTTACATTAGTATGGTGAGAATGCGAAGGACAGGGAAGCTTGCAATCCTGTGGATTAAAAATCTAGGAGCAGTAAAACAGTGTGCTTATATCTAACATATGAGATGGGCACTAAACTCTGTAACTCAAAGAACATGGCACAGGAGTTGTAGGGAAACACAAAACATTTACTCTGTCGCTGTGATAGTACAATGGGATTTATGGACATTATGGTGGGCTCTGAGCTGGTCCTACTTTGACCAGAGAGTTGAACCAGGTGACTTCCATATCCTTGTCAACCTCCGTTATCTTGTGAATTTATGATTCTATGAATTGATAAAGCTATATTTTGAAGTCAAGTTTAAATTGGAGTGAAAAATGGATCTTGTCTCTGGGAAGAGATGTGTAACATGCAAAGCATGGGAAAGGCTGAAAGGAAACTCCCAGCTGCAGTGTACCCTGTGGCCATCACGCTGGGTTCAGTCAGCCCTAGGGCTTTGCCCTGCACTCTCTGGTGGTTTATGAGGTTAGTTTGTTTCTTCAGTGACCGTTTCCACAACAGGATTTTGAAACTTGGATCTTACCTGCCAAACCCATTTGATCCATTGAAAACTGGGTTTAAATAGTGATGGAAGCACACAGTGCGTAACTCCTCATTCTTCTAGTCAATTCCTATTCCTTAATCTCAGTTTCTACCATCATCTGTGGTTTATGTGTATGCTTTGGCCCATACAGACAATACATCTCTAGTGCTGAAAACATTTATGTATATTCTAAATGTTACTAACCCAAGCAGTTGCATGGAAATTGTGTGCATAATTTTAGTAAGTACATGTACACATGCCATAAGGATTGAGAGCTGAAAATTTGCAGCTGTAGGCAGACTTCAGTCAGAAAGAGGCCAATGTATCCTCTTTGTGATTTACATTTGTATGTGAAATATTAGTATTAAATCTAGAGCTGTCTTTAGGCAGGCGTGAATTTATGTGAATTAATGAGGAACGTTTTAGGAGTCACAGTTAAGCACATACAGTGTATTTTCTTTGTTATATTCTATATCACAAACACATCTTGGGTCTCTGAGACCATCCCACACCTCACTGCTGTGGATGTCAGAATAATTATTGTGCACTTTAATTTTGATCTGCTGTGTGCTCTATCCAAGCCAACAGAAAGAAATTGACCTCAAGTGGGATTAAGTCTGTTTACTTCACCAGATTCAGGTCATGATTTTAATGTTTTGTTTCTAGAATGCACGACTTTGAATAATAGCTAAACTAGAGTTTTCCAGCTCCACTCCTAGTACATGTTGGCCATTAAATATGTAGTGGATTTTGCACACCTAACTGTATTTCATACACTGGAATACAAATAAACAGAAGATGACTCTGAAAACATTTTGAAGTTAAACTGTTTAACCAATAGCATTTTGACTTATTCTATTCTATTCTATTCTATTTATAAATAATAATCTTGCATTTATTTAATATATAGATATCGTAATCTAGATAAATCCCGTGATATTCACTACTGTACAGATTTATTGCTTCTGTAGAAAAGATTTTTAATTTTTAAAATTATTTCTAGGATGAATAGAGTGGGACTGTTAATGCAGATTTTTTTTTAGTATCAATTTGGACCATTTAATAATTTGAGAGAAAGCCAACTTCCTCAATCCAAAAAGATGGAGAAAAGTTATATCACAGAGAGAGAACTGTATATTGTATTGCTTCATATGAGTTTCTATATACATTATATAAATGCATACATATATACATTATATATAAAACCATACATAATGTATACATATATAAAAGTTGTATATATGTAAAGATGTTAAAATTAAATTACAGAGAAAAATACACTGCTTGTCCTGTGTACTATATAACAGGACTATTCATGCCTTCAAAAATAATGTAAAATATGATGGAAAATGTCATGCCCTCTTGGTCATGGTTTTGGCTCATTTATTTTACATTTATGGGAACAGGCTTGTCAACTCTAAACCCATCTGGCTCCAGCAGAGGAAAAGAAAGAAAAAGCAGGAAGTCCATTTTTGGCAACAATCCTGGCAGGCTGAGCCCTGGGGAGTCCGCTGCTCTTGCCAAAGCATCTGGAAAAGGTAAAGTTAGCATCTTCTTTAACCAGTCACGTGGAATGACTCTGTAATGCAACACATGTACCAGACCAAGTTGTTAAAGATCAAATACTTTGCAATGTGTAAAGCGTTAAACTTTGGAATGGCTTCTCGTTAGCACAGCAGCTATTACAGTACCACTATGACAACTGAAGTGTTGAGTGTGGAATATTAGCATTGCTTGGTCAGAAATATGATGACCCTAATTCATAAACAATTCAAAACTAAGGTACATTTTAAGTGATGTATCTTAAAGTTCATATTTTAAAAGATGTGAGTATTTTCAAAGTACAAATGAAAGCCAAGACTGTTGGGCTGGTCCAGAAAAGAATTTTTATTGTCTGAAGTAGAACTTGGTGGCCTAAAATTCAGCCAAGTCCAAACATGCAATTGTGCAAATTAGACTCTGCTGGTGATTCAGTTTGTGAACCTGGAAATTGTGCTTCTGCCTATGAACAGAAGTAAAGAAATACAAAGAAAGTACAGAAAGGGTTCTGGAGCCAAAATAAGACCCAGATGCCCTGCCTTTCAAGTGATTGCCATAAACAGATATTTTGAACTCATTTTCTGCTTGGGGAGGGTTGCATTTCTTGCAGCCCAAGGGCATGACTGCATCAGACAGGAAAGATTTCCTTCTAGAGGCCCATGTCCTAAAAGTGAAGAAGTCTGGTGCCTAATTCTGAAGCATATAAGTATTTTGCTGCCTTTGTCCCTTAACTTTTGCAGTCTCTGTAGATTGCCTGTTTGAAAAATCAGCAGATTGCTTTCAGTCTTGCCTCTCTTCCTCATGTAACATGTATAAATGAGAAGAAGGGGATTTTATTCCCTTATTCAGGCAAATGCCAATTAGGTATTTATTTATGAAAGTGGTTGTTAGCACATCTAATCATGGTATTATTTCAATACTTGAAAATTGTGTTTCTTCCCATGGATTGTTCTTACTGTGGAACACTTGTTTGTTCTTGATGGTTCTTACTGTGTGACACTTGCCCTGAGTAGTGTCATTTTCCAGGATCACCTTTTTGTACTGTACCCAAAGCACACACACGCATACCCCACTAGAAAACACTGAATTTCTGGAGTCTCTGGACCTGCAGCTGAACCATGAGGGCACTGTTTATTTTCCAGGTCCTTTTGATGCGATGCGGCAGACCTGGGAAGATCCTTGCTCTCCTTACAACTCTCCAGCTTCCCTGAGTGCCATCATCAGGACGCCCAAGTGCTATCACATCTCGTCCCTGAACGAGAACGCTGCCAAGCGGCTCTGCAGGCGCTATTCCCAGAAGCTGATCCAGCACACCACCTGCCAGCTCCTGAGGACCTACCCCGCTGCCACACGCATCGACTCCTCCAATCCCCACCCACTCATCTTCTGGCTCCACGGGGTACAGCTCGTGGCTCTTAACTACCAAACAGACGGTAAGGCTACACAAACTCAGGGTTTAAACGTGATAGGAGGCCTTAAGTAATGAATTTGTGTTTTCCCTGTTTACTTTTCCTTGCTCTCCTGACGGGCTCTACCTGTATCTGTGCACCCCAGCATAAGTAGGTTCATACCACAACAGTCTGGTCTTTGAGAGCACCAACCCCAGAGTCCAGGAGCTTTATGCCAATGCACAAGGTCCCCTGATAACCCAGAAGTGCCTGGACAACACCACCTTCCATTTTGGTTTTTATTCTGTTGCTGAAGGTTGTTTTTTTCCCCCCAATTCAAGTAACTGTTGTCCCTTTCTGATGATTTCAAGTTTAAAAAGGTACTGAACTATTTTTAACTTTGAAGTGCTTGGATGCTGGTTTAATGTTGACCAAAATGTTTTTGGACTCTTGGCTATCCTATCTTGTGTTCCTTCATATTTTCGATGTGCGATCCATTAGGTCATCTGCAGTGCTCTTTCATTCTGCAGTTCAGGGTACATTCCTAGAGACTTCTCAGAGAACTCGTGTAGGCAAGCCCTACAGTTCAATAAAGACAATGGAAGGGGAAAGAATGAACTGTTCTTAGAGTTTTGTGTAATTACTGGATAGATTGGATACATAAATCGCAGCTAGTCCTGAAAACCAGGAATAGTGCACAACTAAAATAATTTTTAAAAATATACTTCAAACATGACTTTGTCTTCACTGTTACAGTTTTTCCATTGTACCATTGCTCTCTGTTAGTTTTGGCTGCCTTATTTTCACAGATCTTCCTCTGCAACTCAATGCAGCAATGTTTGAGGCTAATGGTGGCTGTGGATATGTTCTGAAACCTCCAGTTCTGTGGGATAAAAGCTGTTCAATGTACCAGCAGTTTTGTCCATTGGAAAGAGACCTTGACAATAAGGAGCCAGCTATATATTCTTTAACAGTAAGTACATGAAAAGGGAATTTCATACAGGCAAACAGATAGACAATGTGCAACTACAGTCTTTAACCAGCATTACAGTCATGCTTCTAAATGAAAAGATTGAATCTTCAAATGGTGCTTCCAAAGGTCAGCCTAACTAACAGAAATTGGAGAGGGAAGGAACAAAGATTTGTCTTTATTTCATTGTATTGGCTGATTTGTATCCATAGTTACTTTCACTGTTTCCTTCACAGTATTTGTTGAAACTTAGTCCTGAAAGCATTTTCCCTGGGACTACACAACTGTGTAAAATTACACGTGCCTTGATGTTTTACACATTTGTGAATACTTGAAAAGCTGCACAAAAAGCCATTATGAAAAGCTGTACTGAATCTTGAAAAAATATTTTTTGTAAGTTATATAAGATATATAATTCATGGATTTATGGCCAAAAAAAAGTATTCTCAGAAGCTAGTCCTTTCCAGGAAATGTGTCAGAAAAGTGAGATTCATACGAGTCAGAATTCTCCCAGCTGTGGTAATTGCACATTTAATTCTTGTGTTGTGTATGCCAAAGCAAGCCAGAGCTCAGTGCCATCACCCCAGAGTAATGGAGAAGAAAATGTGATCCTTTTTGACCACATCACTGGTACATTCTTTCTGCATTAATGTTCAGATGCCTTGAACAGTTACATTCACTATGTATAGTGTATTTTTTCAGAGGAAAGATACCATAAGCAGCGGTGTTGGGAGTGGGAGGGTTGAGGCAGCCTCTGAAGTTACTGCCCTGGCTATCACAAAAGTGAGTGTTGTAATTAAATCAGCATGTTAATGAACTGTGCTTAGGGGTTGTGCTGAGCAGTATTTAGCTCAGGATCATGACAGCATAGGGATTACTGCACTAATTGTTCTCTGCACTCCTCGGCTTCAGATCGTGTCTGGCCAGAACGTTTGCCCCAGCAATAGCACGGGCAGCCCCTGCATCGAGATCGACGTGCTGGGGATGCCCCTGGACAGCTGCCACTTCCGCACGAAGCCCATCCACCGCAACACTCTGAACCCCATGTGGAACGAGCAGTTCCTTTTCCGGGTTCACTTTGAGGATTTGGTCTTTCTGCGGTTCGCGGTTGTTGAAAATAACAGCTCAGCTGTTACAGCTCAGAGAATCATTCCCCTAAAAGCACTGAAGAGAGGTACAGTATAGTTTGTGGTGGCACCCTATGCCAAAATGGTCCAGCAGATTCCTGGGCTGGATCCTTCCAGAGGGAAATTTTTAATCAGCTGACTGCATTTTTCTAGAGGAGACAGGGAGCAAGTATCAGACAACACACCACGGCCTGGCAGTACAGTGCTGATCTAAGGCTCCCTGGGAGCTGGCAGCTGCCCCAGTGACTGTGCTGTTGTGGAGCCAGGGGCATGTTGTACACACCTGCTCCGATCCTGAGGGTGCTCCTGAGGTTATGTTCACCAGGAGACCGGCTGCTTCCTTAGGAAGCTTGGAGTGGTTTCACTCCTGCCTCGTCCTTTGCCCAAGAAACTGCTCTAACAGCTGAATGCTGGGCAAAGGGGAGTTGCACTTCTTGCAGCCATGGCTGGAGGGGAGTTGAAGGAAGATTAAAAAAAAGAGAGAGATGAGGAAATATCACTAATTGTGTGACATCTGGGGGTTGGAGTGTCCATGTTGCCAGTAGCTCTTCTACATTTGCTTTGTGCCACTGTAACACCACACAGCTGTCTGGGTTAGCATATGATCTGGCCATAGACATGCATTTTCCAGTGCGAATTTGACCTTGCTTCATTCATGTTCTGGTATTAAATATTTTATGTATGACTATATTGAATAGTATGGTAAAACAAAAGTAGGTTGCTCTATGAGCTACGTGGCAGTAGGGTTTGTGTCGCACTGTTGTACCGAGTGTTAATGCAGTATTATTTCAGTGCTTTCAATCCTACCCATGTGGCAAAGTGTAGCTACAAATACAGCAGATTTGAGTTTTCCAGTTATGAGATTTGTGTCCTAGCATGTGGCAAAATATTTACAGGAGGATTTTTCCACTTTAGGCTACAGACATGTCCAGCTCCATAACCTACACAATGAAACATTGGAAATTTCCAGTTTGTTCATAAACAGTCGGAGAATGGAAGAAAGTCCCTCTGGAAACACTCTGCCTGCATCTATGGTAATTTCATTTTTGGTTTTGTGTTTTTTGTTTTTTAATTTTTTGTTTTCATTGTGTGTGAATTACCTGTATTCTTGGTTTAGTAACTACTATGATGTGAAGATTTCTAGAGCCAGAGTGTTCAAAGATGTTAGCCCTCAAACCTGCACATTCTTCACACATACCTTGATGCCTACTTTTTTTTGGCTTTGGTGGAAGTAAGGTTATCCCACCTGGCTTAAACTGTGGGAAGGTAAATCTTTATAAAGTCTGGCTTCTGTGCTGTATTTAAGTATAGAACAAGGAACGTGCTCCTCGACTGGGGGAGTGTGGATGAGCAGTGAGGTTCAGTGCTGCCTCATGCATTCCTTTGTGCATGAATTGTATGCAAAGCGTTTAAGACCAATAAAAAGAAAGATGCAAATTACCAACAACTTTGAAATAATGAGAGTAAAATAGATTTCTGTTACAAGAAAAGATGAACTCTGCATTTCCATGAATACACACAGATTTATATATGTGCATGTGCATCCATGTTTACATGTGCAAATATGTATGCATACATACAGATATTTGTATATCTAAAAATATGTATGTATGTATGCATAGATGGATGTGATTTTTGTTTAAAAGCCCTTACTGTTAGATTACCTGGGTTACTTGTGTTTTGGCAAATTTAAACATGTATTTTATCATTTTGCTGACTCCTAAAGTGTTAAATAAAACTTTCTGAGCTCCCGTGTGTGCAGCAGATGTGTTGCAGATATTACCTGCTGTGAATACACGCCAAACTTGTATCTTGGTGAATTGCTGGGGCAGAAAGGAAGAACAAGTAGTTTGGAGGTTAAAACAAGGCTGTAGCTTTTCATCCAGTAATCTGTGTGCTGAATCCAAATATCTGAGCTCAGCTAGAGTGGGGAATGAGTGATGGAGGTTGGCCCTTCGTCCAGTGGCAGTTTATATATTCCCACTGGAATATTTCCTTTTTCTTCCTTCTCTTCAGCTTCAAGGTAGGATGGAGGCTTTTGGAGGGTTTGTTGGGGGTTTTTAGATGCCTCGATCTGTAGTGTAAGAAAGAGCCATGAACAGCTTTTCTTTGTCAAGGCCCTTAGAACTTGTGTGTACCGTTTCTTTTAAGCAACCTAGAAATAACATGCCTGTGTGAAAACATCCAGTAACCTGTTGAATGTTGTCTGAACAGCTGTTTAGCCTGGGAGAAAGGAAAGCTGCTGTGACTTACAAAGTGACAGTTCATGGAATTCCAGGCCCGGAGCCTTTCACTGTTTTCAGTGTAAGTGCAGGGACCACGGCTGCACAGCTGCTCCATCAGGTGAGCTTCCTGCTGAATTGCAGACTCTTCATTGCAAGAATCCACACTAACATCCTTCTGGACTTCTGTTTCCCTGCACTTCTCACACACAGGGTCCTTGTAGTTCATTCATCACAGCAAGGCGTGCTGTTAGAAATGCATTGCTGTGGAATTAATTACATTGCAAACACAGAATATAACCAGTGAAATTTTCCCAGTCTTGGCTTCAGAGAATGGGTTTATAATCTTAGAACATATTCCCCATTAGTATTTTAATATTTGGGCATATGCAGATGAGAAAAACAATCTCTACTCGACGGGGGCAGTGGGTTCTCCTCACATCAAGGGCAAACATTCCTGCACAATTCTTTGAACTGAAGCACCGTAGGAACAGAGAGTAAAAGTTAGAGGGCTAAGTTCATGAGTAGAAAAACCAGTTAACTCAGCAGGGATTGTTATTCTAGCAGTGGGAAAAGACTGTACTGTCCTGGGATTATGAATAAATTTTCCGGCCAGCCAAAAAGGACCGAAATAAGCTTAAATAGTACTGCCTTGTCTGGAACAGTTGAACTGCTTGGCTGGGCTAAAGAGAACAGGACATTACCCTGGAGTAAAATATCTGAATAATAAATAGCACATCAGAAATCCTGCCTGCACTGTCAGAATAGTTACTGATTCTTCAAGCTTCCTTATTCATTCTCATTTATAACTACTAATTATGCAGTGTTTATATTTAGCATTCTAATTGTTGTGTGTTGTCTGTCTTAGCTCTTGGCTACCATAAAAGGCACCGAGTCTTGTGCTGCAGACTATTTTCTGATGGAAGAGAAAAGTTTTATATCTAAAGAAAAGAGTGAGTGCAGGAAACCACCATTCCAGAGAGTGATTGGTCCTGAAGAAGGGTTAGTGCAGCTTTTGAACAGTTGGTTCCCAGAAGAAGGATATGTTGGAAGAATTATCTTTAAAACCCGAGAGGAAGTAAGTCTGTTTTAGATAAATTATTATTTACAAAGGTAGCTAAAAATAGCTCTTAGGACCAGGAAACAAAAGGCTGTGAAGTATTTGTTTCACTACTTGGTAAGTAATGTCAATGCTGTGCACATTATTTAAAAACAAACTTAACTCTTGAGTGAGTGAGCACAACTGGACTTTATACACCTGTGTGACACCAGCTGGACCTCCCTCAGCTCCAGTAGCAGCTGTGTGGTGTTTATTCATTATGGCTCAGTCACCAGCTCAGTGCCTGTGCTTTGAGTGATAGTTCTAATTAATGCAAATCTAGATTATGCCATTATAGGAAATTAATACAAAGATAATAGTTAATACCAAAGGATCATAGATAACAGAACTCCAGACAAGCACCATCAATTTAGATGGCAACTTCTTATCTGTCTAGAAAGATTAGAAATAATTTTAATATTAAAGAATAAGTCTAAAAGCCTCAAAGGATGATTAAATTATCAATGATGGCCTAAAATAATGAAGTACGTGATTTCTTTTAATTTAAAGGTGGAAGATGACTTGAGTTTAAACTATGAGCAAAGCATCTACACCTTAAACTACGCTAGTGCCCAGGCTTGTGAGACAGAGACAAAAAAGCAGAAAGACACTTAATGATCCCATTTTCAGAGGCACTGTCTTTGATCAGTTCAGCAAATAAAAATGCTTGCTTAGGACACAGATTTTACATACATGAATGACAGAGATCCTCTGGTATACTTTAAACAGAAAAAATTGTATTTTTGCTTATTTTGACAGAACTTTTGATAAAGCTTCGAATTTTGACAAATTGCTGTTATATTACATGAGGCCGCATTTTGGTTTCCTTTATATCTAATACTTGGAGCAAAAATGGCAAGGTAGAAATTTGTTTGTGGAAATAGTATCTTGCTGAATCCCACTGACTGCAGCACTGCCTCTGTCAGTGTACGCTGCCACACAGCCCTGCCAAGCCCCCTTCCTTCAGAAAATGCATTGAAATCTGTCTCAGCACATGTGAAAATTATGCTGTAGTTCTGTGCTGTGATGTGAGTACCTCAAAGCATTATCCATAATTTTGAGCCTTTCTGTAGACAGCAGCACCTCAGAGCTTGAAGCTAGCAAAGAAGCTGCAAATCTGACTGGAAAAACAAGGAGCAGGTCCAGTGACAGGGTGCAATACACAGCACATAGTTACAGCTTATGAATCCAAGCTGTGTTCTAAGGCGTTGGACAGGAATGCACTCTCTGAGAGAAGGCTCAGGGAGGAATTCTGTCCAAAGTCTGCAGTAGTCATTGGAAAGGGAGAGAAACAAGCAGCCTTCCTCTTGCTCCGCACCACAGGAAAATGTTCGCTCAGACTCTGGCTCTCTAAATTCTTTTGGCGTTAGTGCAGGGACAGGAAAGAACCCTTTCCACCATCTCCCATCGTACTGGCACCATTACATGACAAAAGATCATTTTGTATATATAAGAAAAGTATTTAAGGGACCATTTTTGTGAAATACGGTGCTATGCAAACATCTCCATTCCTCACCTACTATGGAAAGTATTCAGATACTGATTTTAGGAAACATGGGTATTTACTAGCAATATTATTATTTATTATTAGCAATAGTGGCTTATTAAAACTCTCTAATAATGCATTTAGTGAAATGGAGCTGGGGCAACTGCAGAGTCTCCAATTTGCACATGATAAAAACCTTTTGTGACCACCAGCTATTAGTTACCTCTCTGAAGTAAATGAATTTATCTCTCATTTTCTCTGTAGAATTTAAATGAGAGAAATGTCTTTCAAGAAGCAAAGGAAGAAGCAGCCATCAGCTCTGAGGATGACAGTTTCTTTGTTCAGGTACATGATGTCTCCCCAGAGCAACCACGCACCGTGATCAAAGCTCCACGCCTCAGCACGGCTCAGGATGTCATACAGCAGGTAAGGGCACGTGTCCACCTTAACATGTGGGGTGGAAGTTGCTTTCAAACAAGTTAAGGTGGGGTTTGTTCTCAGCAGAAGCTGAGGAATCAATTTAGTAACCTGAGTCTGAGGGAATGCCTTCTTTTTTGGTGGGTTTTTTTTTTTCTGTTTTTAAACAGACTCTCTGCAAAGCCAAATACTCCTACAGCATTTTGAGCAATCCAAACCCAAGTGATTATGTGCTCTTGGAAGAGGTGACAAAAGAGCCAGCAAATAAAAAGTCTTCAACATCTAAACCATCACAGAGGATTCTCTCTGATCAGGAGTGCGTGTTTCAGGCCCAAAGCAAGTGGAAGGGAGCAGGAAAATTTATCCTTAAGCTCAAAGAACAGGTTCAGGTAAAAGATGCACTACTTTGCTTTGGGTGTTATAGATGCTGTGTGATTCAGCTTAATGGGAACCTGCTTTCAATGGGAGGGAGGCATGATTGGCATGAGGGCAGGTGGGGAGGACAGACTACAGGAAAAAGCAGATTCCTCTTTTCTCAGACCCTCCCTTACTTTTTCCTTTGCAAAACTGCATCAGTTCCACCCAGCAACACGATTCCCTCACAGCCTGCAAATCCAGGACAGCCTTTATCTGCTACCAGCTTTCTGTTTCTCAAAACCTTCTGGCTGTGCATGCCATGTTCCCTGTCACAATAAAGGACCATTCAAATGGGCAGAACTTAGAGGCTACTGGAATAAAGTCCCCTTTATTCCTGCCCAGTGAAAAAGTTGTTCTGTTGCTTTATCTCAGGCTTTGAAAAATGGCAGGAATGAAGTACATGTCTGCTGGGAGAAGGAGCTGTGTTCTCCTTTCCAGCAAACACCACCAATCCACAGCCGCTGCTGCTTTAAAGTAACTGTATTATAAACACAGATTACCAGATTTGCTAAACATGTCTTTATGTTTATAAAGATATCTTTATCTTTGTCTTTATAGAGATGTGTATATCTTTAACAATGCATAATTTTTAATTAATTTATTCAGAACAATCAGAAGGATGTGCCTGGATGAAAGCACAGCCATAGTGAGTTACTAAAGGGAGGCCTGCTTAGCAATATGTTAGGTGTTTTCATATTCTTTTGGTATTTCACAGCAAACAAGTAGCTGTTAAACCACCTCTATGATATTTTTTAATTTTTACAGGCAGCACGAGATGACAAGAGAAAAGGCATCTCCTTCACCAGTGAACTGAAGAAGCTGACCAAGTCGAGTAAGCAGTACCGGGGCTTCGTGTCGCCGCCGCTGCAGGCCCTGCCGGACAGTCCCCAGGGCAGGGAGGAGAGGGCCGCGTGCGCCCTGGCCTTCAGTGACATCGTGGAGTAGTCCCGGCTGCTGCCTCAGCCTCGGCGAGGCCTGCTCAGGTACGTGGCAGCGACCTGGGCACCGAGCGGGCCTTCGGTGCAGCTTTCACACACACAGCACTCCCGTTCCCAAGCTGTGGCTGGTTAAACCAAGCACTGACAGTGAGCCGTAAGAGCCTCATAACACTGGTGTGCACAGGCACGATGACATCAGGAAGGTCTCCAATTCTTTATTATGGAATTTGCTCCAGTGAATTAGAATGGTGGAGCTTCACCCACTTTCTCTGTTCATTTAATCCAAAATGTTGCATCCTGGTTGATTTTGCAGTATGCATTTTTATCAAAAATTGTGCTTAATTAGTGATGTTCTCTTACTCTTTTGCTCTGAGCCATGGCAAATGGAAGTGAGCAGTGGAGTTTTTATTATTTTTTGTTATGTCTAGATAATAAAATCATCAGGATTGGTGATCTCTTTTTTAGCTAGAATAAGTTTATAGTGTTAATTTCTGTCTCTGGAAATTTTGCCAGAAATGTTTAAACATTTACACTATCCTTTCTGTATCTCTTCAATTTCTTCCATCTTGCTTGACTTCAAACAACTCAAATACACAACAAAGACTGTCCCGTTTATATGGAGATAGTAAGTGCCACTTGCCCAGCCATGTACACTAACCAGACACTTGCACAGTGCTACTACAGCACTGTGACAGCAGCTGGGAACTTGCAGCCCATGGTAAATGAAGAAATCTTTTTCAGTGTTGATAATCCCACCTCACATATGGCCAATTTAAGATTCCTTTTTTTTCTGTATACATCTAATTATTAAAGCATTATTTGACATGCACTGTAATGCTGCTGCTAAGGCATTAAATTACCAGAATTGAAGCACTGTTTTCATTTGCAAGGTATTTCAAATAGGAAGGTATTAATTTGGTACCTTATTTCTAGGCTGCTATAAGCCCCCTAATGCATTAAAACAATCTGAATTCAAGGAAAGCAAAGTAAATTTTAGGAAGATCACAGTCACTTTCCCTCTTTTGCATTTGGTTGGGTTTGTTTGTTGGGAATTTTTTTGTTTTGGCGGGGGTTCTTTTTTTGGTGGGTTTGGGGAGAGGATCTTGGGGGGGTGGTTTTTTGTTTGTTTGTTTGTTTTCTTTTTTTTTCTGAAACTCAAACCTGGACTTGTATCACTGAATCCTTCTGCAGTGCCTTTGAAGGATCCTGCTGCAGACTGAACTGGTCAGCAATTGTGCCCTGTGCTACAAATGCTTAATCCAGGCAATGCTGCTGGATTAACATCCAGAATCTGGGAATCCTAAATGGGATGCTGTAGATTGGAAAGATGCCTGTCAGCTCTCGGAAGATTCTGCTCTTCCTGTATCTTCGCATCTGCAGATTGTCCACAGGCGGATGGAGAAGTGTTCTTGGATTGTATGTTGTAAACAAACACGTGTCATCACCCTCCCCTTTTTAAACAGAAGATAATTTTAGCTCATTGCCTCTAAGGAATCTGAAGGCAGAGAACCAGAGGGTTCTTTTATGTGTATTATATTAAAATAACGCACTTTTACCTGAAGATTACTGTTAAACACTGTGTTAAGTGATTGTAAAGAGATTTAAATATACTGTAACTTCCTTCATATGTCTGTTTAACTTTGGTGAATATACACAAAACACTCGAAATTATTTATTGTTTATCTACATTAACAAAATAATGGACAATAGCTGAATACACCTTACTGGTAGTGAGACTTTGACAAGGAACAACATTTTCTTCTTATAAATCTTAGTTTTCCAGGCTTGTGTTTAAAGAAAGAATATTTATTATCATGTTCCAAAGTACATACCATTGTATAGTATATTTATCATATACTACTTTTTAGAAAATGCAAACTTTTTTATCTTTCTCTGGATTAGAGGAAAAAATGTTTGAACTTTTCTGGTTGTTTCTTTTCAGCACAAGGTGTTTAATACCCAGTACTGACCAAATTGAAAACAATGCATTGATAAGTGTAACTAACATTTTAAAAATTTGAATTCAAACCACATTTTTGCATATAGTCAGGAAATGTCTTTTTACTTGTCCGTTAAACCCAGAGAGTATAAAGAACTTTACACTATAAGTCTTGACAATTCTGTTTACATAGAAACACTGTTGTGAAGTTTTACGTGTGCTGAATTCATCTTTTGTTACCTTAGTTGTAGTAGTCTCTCTTTTTTTCTCTCCATGGGAGTTACTGATGTGTTTAGTTATTTAAAACAATCCATTACAGGGGCACAAATTAAACAACTGCTGCAATCAGCCATCCCTTTGATCTCCCACAAGAAATGTGGCTGTGGGGAACAATTTGCTCTGCTCATGTTTTTGCTTCACTACAGCAAACCCTCAACAGAGGAAAGAACTTACAGGCAGCTCAGTCTCATGACAGCTAATGCCCCCCCTCTGAATAAGAAAATGAACTAGGAGAAAGCAAAGTCATTAACTGGCACATAAACAGACAGAACCTGTATTCTGTCACCAGAAACTATGAAGTCGTTCACTATACACTACAGAAAATGCCTATAAAGTAGCCATTACCAAAGCAAGTAAGTGCCCTCTTGAGGCCACATCCCGCTTTCAGAAAAAATAACCACAGACATACAAAAAAGTCAAATTTCTCAGTGGCATATCCTCACAGAGGCCATGCACTTCCCACTGCTCATCTTTCACATAAGTTTTGAATTTATGTACCAAAACAGCATTTTGCAAATCAGCAGCATGACCCAGCTAAGCACCCAACCAGCTCTGACTGTCACTCATTACCAATTCCAACAGTAGCAGCCCCTGTGAGAGACACGTGCTCCCCCCCCACCATGCCCAAGGAAAGACTGATCCCAAGTAAAATGTTAAGAAGTGACAACTTACATGTAGTTTTATATGCATAGTTTGCTTTGGAATTACTGGGAAATACTTGCATCAACCTGCTGTACAATTCAACTAATTGCAACCATTTTTTAAACTGTTAGCTTCATTCTCTCTGTTATTTTAACACAGTAGCAGTTTGACATCACTGAGAATTTTTTTCCTTTTGGTCTTTTTATGGCATTTTAGAAACAACACTTAATTTCCGGTAGTTTGACCTTATCTGTTTAGCTTTTTTGTTGTTGTTGTTGTGGGGGTTTTCTGGGTTGGGGGGAGGTTTAATCTTTAGCAGCTCTGGAAATTCTGAACATCACCTGTAGTGTCACAGTAGGCTGGCAGACACCCTTGCTAATTAATTGGATTCAACATGGGTGTTACACCCATGTTGTCATCCACTAGTGCTTTTCTGTCACACAGATAGAAAAGAAAAAAACCCAATAATGGGAAATCAAAGGGGACATCAGTAGTCATGTCACATTGTGTACCACAGGCCTAACACTAGCCTGAACTCTGGTGGCCATTTAAAACCAGCAGTTTTGTACTATTGCTGCTAACACAATTATTCTAGCTTATTAATATAAGTATCTTCATCATCAGTCACAGTCAAAACCTCCTTTTGCTGCTGTTTATCAAAGTGAAAGAGAGCAGCAAAATATTTGGCTTTTTATTTAAAAACCCTAACCTTGTAGGCATATAGACATCTGGAACTGTGTAAGGCTAATTAACCTGTGCCAGTATTTTTATTAATGTACATACATCACTTAATTTAAGGTTTAGGTATTGGTAAATATCCAGATAAACTTCGCTTGGTGAAACATGATACACTTCGGGGTGAATTTGGGAAAGAATTGCAGTGCCCTTCCTTTTGCTGGTTCCAAGTAGTGGAAATAAAACACCACTTGAAGCATCAAACAGAAAGGGGGGGTTTTAACTTTTTGAAAGCCCAGTTAAAGAGCTTTCATGTGCTAAGTTATTATGCTAATAGGAATGTTTATTCTGTTTAGCCACGGATTTTATTTCTGCAGGAATCTGTCCACACATTCCTGTGACAAAACTGACAAAATAACTTTGTCCTTTTCCATGCTTTTGGCTGAGTATGGACATCAATTAGGAAAATACGTTCATTTTTACATTACAAACTATTTACAGGAAGCAGCTTCCAGGATAAAGTTTGAAAGAAAGGAATGTAAATAATCAACATCTTCCAGAAACAAGCAGTCTCTGAGCAGTAGCAGGCCTTGCACTGCACACTTTACAGGTGGAAATCTCTTGCTTCTCATGCTCCATTGCCTATTGGCAAAAACACAGATGTATTTTATTCCATTCAATTTAAAAACTGCCACTTTTCTACCAATTTCTTGCCCTTTCCCTGTGCAGCACGTGCTGCTTGCAGTGGTGTGTCTGTATGGGCCAGAAGCTGGGCAGTCCCAGCTCCTGTGTGCGTGCAGAGCTGCTCCGCGCGGAGGAACCAGAGCACTCCAGGAGCTGCTTCCTCTGCCGCCCAAAGGGCTTCCTGTTTCTATCCTACTGACCCCAGATTAGAGCAGTCAGAACACTACAAAATACTATCTCAGTTTTAATTTTTTTAAGCCTAGTGACTTTTTTTTCCTCGCTACAAATATTACTACATGAGGTGTCTGAAAAGCCACTTTTAGAAAGGCGTCTGCTTCTAGAATCCACAGGCTTTCGAGAACTGAACACTTAACACGGAAATACCCAAGTATTTCAAGAACACCTTCTCTTATATTCATAGTTTATTTTCAAAAAGAGAAGACCTTGCTGGTAGCATTACAGGCTAAGTCTGCAGCTTCCGAAACTCAACTGTCTGTTCTGCTCTTCAAATGCTTCAATTAACATTTGGTTTTTAATCACTGTCTGTTACTATTCCACTATAAAACTCAGTTTACTTTTAGGGTAGCCCACTAAATGTACCAATGGTGGCAATTTTTCCTGTCTGTGATAAATATTTTGTAACTTAAATAGTGATAGACATTTGGCAGAGTTAGTAAATTAAACACAAAAATAAATAGCAGTAAATAGATGTTGCTCCAATAGATGTATAGGCTCTTTCAGAATGACTTGTACAGTTGTCTTCCTCTGCCTCTTCAAGCATGTCAAAATATTCTGACAATGCAACATCACTATGTGCCAGTCTTTATATGTTTGGAAACTATGTAAAATGAACAATTTTAAAAGTGACTTTTCCACCTGGATTATTTTCTCTCTGCTGACTTGAAGAATAAACTTGTATTTGTATATGTTGTAAAAAAATAAATGGTTTAAGATGTTGACTCTTTGCTTTTGCCTTCCTGAACTGACAAAGGTATTGACAAATGGCCCCCTTGGAATTTTGCAGAATTTAAATCACATCTGTATTTGCAAACACTTAACAACTAAAGAACTACTCAAAAACTATGGGAATGACAGCCTAAGCAGACAGAAACACATGTATAATCAGCAGGATTATGTATGCAGTGTTGCAGTCTACATAGTAAAATAGGTGTTTCCTAATCCCTTAATACACAGATGTCTGTTCTAAAAATGTTTGTAAATTTATGTTAAATTATTTGGAAGTTGGTGAACTAGTATGATTAATACTAAAAACATGTATTAAAAGAGAAGGTAATTGTAAAACTTAAGAACCATAAATCAGAATAAAGGACTCAATACCCTAGAGAAAAAACTTTCTGACTTAAAGGAAAGCTTTGCAAAACTTACACGTGTACCATTATCACATCACAGATAAAGCACTACAGAAGTGCATTAGCTCTCAGCCAGGAACAGCCCACATTCCCCTGTACAATGGAATTCACATAAAGACAATACTCACCTTTAAATTATTTAATATATTTCACCTGCTCTCTGCAAAGCCAACATGCAGCTGAAAATGAATTCTAAAACAATCAGACAATAAATAATATTTGGGGAATGTGGAGAGAAATAAAAAAACCCCCAAAACATTCTTACTTTGTATTTGTCCAGTATTCTTGACAGCAATGCTTTATTCAAGACACTGCAATAGAGCATTCAGTCATGATGATAGTTTAGAACTGAAATTCAATATTCTTAATTTGCCAATATCAAGATTCATGGGAAAGAAACACCAAATACAAAGTTAATTTCAAGATGAGATAAATGGTTAGCAGACATTAGAAGAAAAACAGGAAAAATGCCATACATATTCCAAATGTCTAGGTAACTTAGACATCAAAAGGTCAATATTATGTTAACATTTTCAAAATATTTATTAAGTTATCAACACAACCCAGTGAGTTCCCAGAAACATATGTGTCTCTATTCTGTTATAAAAATTAGAAAAATACATAAACAAAAATACAATTATGCATGGTTGCAAACAATTCTTAAATTACCTGGGTTTGTATCTTTTTTAAATACTGACATGACAGTTCAGTGTGATTCCCCAGCCCTCGGAACACGGGCTTCGTGGTTAGGGGGACAGGCTAGTAACTGTGTGAAAAACTGCTACATTTTTGTGTGTTTCTATATTCACACAAAAGCCTACTTGTACTCCTTTTATGGTGACTGGTGATTTCTTTCAGTCAATCTTTCTCCGTAAGTAGGAAGCCAAGTGAACTTGATTGATAGGTACATTTATGCCAAGGATGATTCCTTCAAGTGCTTAGCAAAATCCAAGGGTTTGTGAGCAACAGTCTCACTGATGTGTTGTTGAAGCTGTTTGTTTAGCTCTTCATCTACAAATGAATCCATTTGTGAGAAGGTATCCTGAAAATTACAAAATATTAGTTGTATTACTAAGCAAGGCCGTGTTTTCCATGCCTACCTTAGTTTACCAGCCTTGTTTCTCTCCCGTGGTCCCGGTCATCTAGACCAGACTGGAACTGGCAGGAGCCTGCAGTAAATTTCCTTTGGCTGCAGGCAAGCACCGGGTCAGGCAGTCCTTCATAAGCTCGTGGGTTTGGTGAGGGTTTTCTGGTTTGTGGGAAGCTGGGCTTTAAGAGATTACCTACTACACACAGCCATGGCTTCCAGCTCTGGGGGTTCACACACTGCCTCCTGTTCAACACACCTTACAAATACAAATCAAGCACAGTTTGGTGAGAGCACACCTTTATAAATCAAGCATCTCTGACCAAAAGACCAGTGAAAGCAACAATGCTCACAGCACAGGTTGTGAGTCAGAAAGGAATCCTCTGACCCTTCTGCCTCCAGCCACACCTGGAGTGCTGCATTTTCCTGGTGCTCAGATGAGGAATGTTTGTCATGCACATGATTTAAACCTCCCTGTGAAAGTCTTAAAATTCCCAGAGTCAAGTACTTTGTGCACTCACAGAGAAATGAGATCCTCTCTTTAGTGGTGCACAGGGCTCCAATTCAGAGCTTCTGTCAGGAGCAGGGAGATGCTGACAGACTGGCAGCCTGCCACACAGAGGACGTGCAGGAGAATGGGGAAAACTTAGATACTGCCAAAATTTGTTAAATGAGCCAAACAACCATAGAGCAGGCAAGACCCCAAGGTAATTTTCCCAGTCAGGTCCATTATAGCCACCTATGGACACTTTGTTATCTTCCTGTTCCATTGTTTCTCCTACCTAAATGAGCTAGTGCATTTCCTTATTCAACCCAAATTTCTCTCCCATCTGCTGTTCTCAGCCTTGCTCTGTCAGAGCTGCTCATGTAACTCCCTAGCAAGTAACTCCCTTCTCCACATCAAGAAGTCATTATAAAACAACTGAGTAAGTTAAGTACAAACACATTTTCAGAAGCTGCTTCTCTAAAATGGAAAAAGAAGACTGTACTCTCAAGGCTTCAGCTGACATTACTGAGTTACCAAGTGGAGCATTGACAAGGTTAATAGGTTATAATGTTTGCATTAGAAAGGAGGAAATTTACCACTTTTTAAAGGACACACCACTCACTGGACATTTAATGAAGGCTGGCATCTGGAACACATCCAGTGCTGAGGATATAAACACACTTCCCCCGTTTCTCCTCTTTTTACATTAACTCTTCGTTCCCCTCAAATTTCCACTTTAAAGCTATAGTGACACTAACAGGGATCAGTATCCCTCAACACATTGAATCAAGCGCTCTGGACATCCAGCTGTCTTGGCAACTCCCCACCCTGGGGAAAGAGCTGGCTTTTTATTATTGCTTTTTGAACAAACATTAGTTCATCATTACAGAAAAGAGCCAAGAAATCTGCACTGAACCACTGCAAAGTGCAAAATAACAGCTACCATATTAATCTTGCTATGTTAACCAATGCTGTGGGAGGTAGGACTATTTGTACAGCTATTTTTTCCTTCCTTATACTCAGTCCTATCTTATGCCAGTTAAAGTACAGAAGTACCACAAGGTACAGACACCAGAAAGCCAAACTGAGTGTGCCAGTGCCTGGGCACTGCATAGTGAGCCAGTAGATAGAGGTTACACTGGTGTGTCACGTGGTTAAAAAAGGACACAGAGAGACGAGACAATACCTTTCTTCTGGGTGTTACTGATGCAACAGGAGGATTAAAGGTCATTCCCTTCATGCAGTATGTCTCAAAAAGTTCTGTAGCAGACCTACAGTGAATAAACAATGAAAGAAAAATGGCATTAGATAAATATGACTTCAGCTGATCTATCACCACTCCAAGAGCAGCTTCTCACACCCTCCCCCCCACTCTCCCTCTCCATCACACTGTAGGAGAACTCCTCAGAGTAATGAGCATCACCTGGAAAAGATCAGAAGCCAACAGCTGGGAAACAATACAAGCCAAAGTAGGTAAAATGTGTCTAAAACTCAGTTGGGGGAGACAAGAAAATTGTTCTGTTGTCTTCCCAGAGCTCTGCTCTGTATATATTTGAAAAAGGCGGAGGGAAAAGGCAGGTAAAGATTATCTAGCTAACACAATCTGCCAAAATTTCCAACAGTTCCTTACCAAAGGGTTTTATGAAAAAGCATCCATGGGAGAACAGAGAAGACCATCACAGAAAAGAACTGGTTAAAAGATAGGAAACAGAGGACAGGGGTCTATGGTCAGTTTTTGCAATGGCAGGAAGAAACTGGATTCCCACAAGGTGTTTTCCACAACCTGTGCTTTCCAACATGCTCAAAAAAAGAGCTGGAGAATACCAAGTTATTTGTAGTAGTAAGAATGAGCTACTGGTGGAGAACTGCAGACAGACTGTATGAGGTGATCAGTAAAATGGCAAAGGAAATTTACTGTTGGCAACTCTGCATAAAAACAATAGGCTCTGAGCTGACCACTATCACTTAAAGAAAAAAAGTTTTCTTGTTATGAGAGATACTTCTATGGGATTGTGACTTCAGTGCTGTTTGGAGTTGAAAAGAAACAGAACACAATAGAAATTAGTTACATCAGTGTATAAATCCATATATCATCCACATTTAAAATATTGCAACTGAGTCTCCAATTTCATCTTGAAATACTTAAATTGGTAAAAGTTCAGGAACATGCAATAAAGTTGATGGAAAATACGGAACAGCTCCTGTCTGAGCTGGATCCCTCCATCCAGTAGAGACAGGAGATGCAGGTATGTTATGATTGAGGTCTGCCAAGTCCTATGAGGCACAGAAAGAGTGTGATGGAGCAGACTGTTCACTTCAACTCCCAGAGCAAGAACCAGAGGCTGTTAAATGAAGCGAACTGGCACCAAGTTCAAAACAAAAGAAAGCAGATCTTACCATAAGGAGCTGTGCTCATAGAACCCTTTCGAAACATGCTGCATTTGCAAAATGTGTGCTCTGAATCAAGGGACATTGAACAGTTTTGGAAAGAACTCCGTGAAGAGAGAGGTACTAACAGAAAATGGTATCGGGTTCAGGAAATCCACCAGGCTGAAACCTGTCAGAGGCCAGGACACTGCTCAGAGCCTGTCTTACATGTATGCCCTGGTTTTACTTTTCACAAGGCACCTGCTGCCAGCCACTGCCAAAGACAGGATGCTGAATTAGATCTTAGTCTGAGCCTGGATGGCTGCTCTCATGTTTTAACCTACTACAGACCTTACACTGCAACTTGGGTTCTAGTTTCCACTGGACAGCCCCAGTTCAGTGATCCTGATCCATATTCAGATCAGGGCTGCTGCTGAAGATACTTTGCTCCCAGGGGAAGAAAACACACTGTGCTTTGAGATGTTTACCCTTGTCACAGCCTGGCAACAAGTCTCAAAAGGAAAAAAAAAAAAAAAAAAGAGAAGAAGGCAGCCAACATTCTGTACTTGCAGAAGAACAAAGAGAGTTTGAAGATCAGAGTCCTTAGTTTTATAGATAATTATTTTTAGGAGTTCCTTTAATATAGTATAAGCAACAGTTTCCTTTCAGGGCCTAGTTAGAAAAAAAAGAATTCTTCGATAACTCACCTTTGGCTCAAATCAAGTGGAAGAGCTCCTGAGCCTTCAGTTGGAGCTCCAGCAATAAGGTGAGATGCAAATTTCTGCACCGTTGGATGATAATGTCTCTGAAAGAAAGAAGGCAATAGACAGTCAGTAAGGGATAATGTATTTATCTATAGATTCTCATATTTATTTCCATTTCTGTAAGACGGAAGGTCCACCTTTAGTTTAGAAACTGAGCACCTCAAAATCAGACAGTTTGGGGGATTAAGTGAATTAGAACACACACTCATGCATTTATTCACTCGTATCATGCTGTGAGCGTGACTCTCCACAGTTAGGTATCTAACTCCTACTCCCAGAAAACAGGGAGAAAGGGCAGAGAAAGCCCTCTACAAACCCTGACTGGAATGACAGGTCAAGGTGTCAGTTCCTCCCAGAACAAGGGCTGGACTGCAAGGGAACTTAACAGATTTAAAAAGTCTCCAAAGGAATCTAATAAGACAACCTGCAAAAAGAACCAGTGTGGTATTATCATAGGGGATGTGTAACATCCCCTTTTGAGCTCATCCTTCCATACCACTGTTTGGTCTTCCACTCTGCTGGAATAGGCTCATGTGGGCCAAGACTTGCCAGGTAAGGCTGAAGACCTCTGTTCTCCATTTATGTAAAGCACCTAAACACTGAGCAGCTATTTACTGCTGTTACTTCCCAAATCCCTGAGTTACTCACGAACCTGCAGTAGATGCAGCTCCCACAGCGCTGTGTTCTGGGCATTGCAATGCTCTGGTTCCTCTAATTCTGGGAGATAAACTCCACTGCCTTGAGATTCATTGTCTAGTAAGAGATCCATCTTTGGGAATGTCTACAACGCAAAAAAACCCAGAAACTGAGTTGTTTATATTACACACCCAATTATAACACGGTTAAGTCAGTTTCAGGATTCATTCCACATTATTCAGTCTCAGCAGCATTTAAAGATACTCTGGTTTCATATTCTTGTCAAAGATGCTTTAGAAAGTTTTGCATAAAATCAATCCCTCAAAAAATTCCATAACCTTTAGCCAGTAAGCTAAAAATTCCAACAAGTAAAACTTACTTGCATGAATACCCTGTTTGTTGCCAAGATCCCAACACTGGAATTTGGAAGTACATGAAGAGCAAGGATGGAAAGTCGCTTTAGGAAAGCAAGAGCTCGCTGCTGGGAGACTTGCTTTCTCCTCTTGGCAAACATGACATCCAGGCACTGCAGCACAATCCTGATGTCCTCGTTGGTGCCACCTCAAAAGCAGAATTTCATACAAAGAGTAAATAACCACTTCAAGGACATACAGCTGGATACTCTGCTACGGGCTGGACACTGGAAACTGAGAACAGCATGAAAGCTGGGAGGCCCAGACACCTCTCATGTGATACAGACATTAAGCATCCACCCTTTTTTGATTAAAACAGTCCAGCTTTGGACAGAAAAAATGTACCATTGTTTCTGTGCTCCTTTCTAAGAAAACACTTGTTCCATCAAAAATGTCTACGCATTAAACACAGCTCCTGTTTCAATCCTAAATGCATTCATTGTATCATTTTCTATAAATTACTAAACAGTGCAAAGATTTAGTCTTTTGCCCATCCAGAACTGCAGAATGTTTATTCTCAACCTTTAATTCTTAGTGAATCTACATTTCTGAAGTTAATTAAAACTATGTTAATTTCAAATTTTATAAATCTCTTTTTTTCATCAATTATTCAACTTTTCAGAACTACTGGAAAATTTAGATTAGAAAATTTAAATGTCATAATTACAAAAACCAGAAATATATACTAGAAAATTTTAGAGAACAGAATTTAAATTTGTTTTATTTTAATCATATTATAATAATCATATATTAATCAGGTATTTTTTCTTTATTGGAGAAAGAGAAAAAAGACAAGAATTTTTAAATTGCCACAGAAAGAAGTAATTACAAGGAAGTGAAAAAACTTGAACTGAGGACAGGATAAATCCTTATCCAAGATCAAATACTTGGCTTTTCCTAATGAAATAACATGATTAGAACCTGTTACAATGTATTGCAATAATAATTCAAGTATTTGTACTGCAGTAATGCAATGTGCAACTTGAGAAAAAAAAGTAGGTTAAACCAGACAATCATCTTTTCAGAAATCAGCTATCTTAAAAATAGTGTAGTTTATTAATGCTACATAAAGGTTTTGATAGCAAAGAAACAGAATAAACATTATCTAGGTGAACAGTGAAAATAAGGATCTGGGATTACCTGCGTGTAGGCTGAACAGTGTCTTGTAAAGATGTGTGTAAAATTTCATCGGATCAATGTTAAGAACATCACCTATTAACATAATCCCAAATAAACACATTTACTCCATTTATTTATCAGGCAATATTAAACAAAAGCTTGTTTTTAAAAATCTCTTACCTTGACCAGAGAGTATATGAAAAGCACTGAGAATGCAGTGAAGACTCTCACGATAGCTTAAATCCTAAGAATACAAAACTGATTAAGTACCCAAAAGAAAGTAATTTTAAGAAAACTGTAATAAAACTCAACTTACCCCAGATGCAATAAGAGAATGAAGGACAATCAATAGGTCATCAAAAAATTCCACATTTATGAGATGAGCAAACCTTGAATCAAAGAGATTTTCATTTTCACACTACAGACATTATCTGTAAAATCAGTTCAAAGTGTTCTGAATTGCCAAGATCCACACCTTAAAAGCAGGCTAATTCAAATGCTGAACATTTACTATCTTCACAGGAAAGCATGATTCAGCTCCCAAATGCTAATCATGGCTTTGCTAGAGCATTAACAACATGCTTGTGTCCTTCAGCAATTATTCAGACAAAATAATGGAACCACATCACACCCTGCAGCATTTGCACTGCATCAATTCTATCATGGGAAATTTCAAATCACTTTGAAATGCCTTTGGAAACGGCTGAAAACTTCAGCAGAGAAATAAAATAATTTCAACTAACTTGTCAGGGACTATGTTTTCTCACTGCTTAAATCCTTTTCAGAGACAAAAATTTCTTTAGTGCTTTATATCTTTCCAACACACACAAAAGAAGGTAGTCAGTTCTTACTTTGCAAGACCTTCTAGCACAGCTGGCAAAAGTGGAGACTTCTGAGCTTTCTTCAAGATCCTGAAGTAAGTTACAAATACAATATTCAAGGTCTCTGTGTGCTAAGGGAAAGAAAACAAAATTAAATACTTAATCCCATAAAATAGACATTTCTACTTCACTTAAACTCAACTGAAATGCTTCTCTCTGTCCAAGCCTGCACTCAGGCCTTCCAAACCAGTCTTGGCACTGCCATCTCTGCTCTTCTTATGCTGAAAATCCCAAGTCCTCAAGTGCTCTCCTGCCCTTGAATCTCTACAGCCACATTCCTCCTCTGCCTAAAGCCCACTCTGAGAGGCTGTAACACCTACTACATAGTGTCCTGTGGAACAGGGCACCTGGAGAACACTTGTCAATGGATTCAATACCTTTTTGGGCAGAGAGCAGAAGGGAATAGGAATGGCTACCATTTGCCTTCCTGGTTAAACTGAGAGCTTGGTTTACTGAAACCTAGATCTCTGTCACAGGCAAAGTGTTAGCTGACAGCATGATCTAGAGATGTGGAATGCTGACAGGTTGGGATGGAGGGACGACACTTAGCTACAAAAGGGTTAGGAGCTGCCACTCTGCAAAAATAGGGAAATAAACTGTCAATTACTTACCAACTTCAGTTTCTTCTCTTTACTTTCTGATGCTTCTGCTTCCAGGAGTTCTCGTTCCAGTTTCTCTTCTGCTTTCTTCCACTGAAAATGCACAGTTGATTTTAAGACAACAGATTAAATATTTCCAACCAGTTTGGATATCCAGGTTGCAAAGATACCCAGAGAACAAATATTCCATGCTTGGTGAGTTGCTTAAATCACCCTATGATTCTACAGGGTAGCCCTCCTATCAGAAACAACCAATAAAAATCATTATCAACACAGGAAAGAGGAAAAAAATGGGAAGATAATTAAATTCCTTGTAGGACCTCATAAGTTTTCAAATATAATGCAAAAACTGATCGCTGATGCTGAGAGTTAACCATGGCAACAGCAGATGTGCAATCATTGCTGGAACAAAGTGCTACATAAAGTAACAGAAGTAGAGCACGAGAAAGCACGTTGTACCTTTCTTTGCATCCTGGAAAGATTTTTTCTTTTCTCTTTGTAAGTCATGAACTTTTTCTTTGGTGCAATATCTTCAGAATCTTTTTGTAATTCTACTTCCTTAATTCTTAAGTGAAGAAATACTTTTAACACCTATTGTAAAATAAAATAAATACAATGAAAGGTGATCTACAACCTGATAGGAATGAAGGGTAAGAAATCCTGAATTCCATTCCAGCTAGCAGGCTTTGCTGGTCAAAGGTTCTTCTGTTTACTCTCCTCCTGTTCTTCACACCTGTATCTCTTAATCCCTGTTCTCCCAGTTCCTTCCCCAGCACTGTCCATTTCTATCCATTCCTCCAATTGCCTCTCACTTCAAGTCTCCCTGCCCGACCTGACCCATATCTCTGGCAGGATCTGATCTCCACCTCCTTCCCTTGCCCCATATCTCTCTTTAACTCTCTGGCTCAGCCTAATCCTGAACTGTCTGTGGTCTGACAGAGTGAGGAAATTCTGCTTGTCTGTAGCCAGCAGCTGCAGTAACTTTAACATTTGGATTTTTTTAAACTTTGGACAGAAGAATTTTGGGAGGTACAACAGAAAGACTCTTACCTCAGGTCTGACATCGTAATTTCTACCCCTCACAAGGCCAGAAATGACCTTAACTACACCAAGTGAAGCATAGCCCAATTTGTCCTGTTTAAAGAGCTTCTTAACTGCCTCAACACACAGTTCAGAAATCTGAAAAGCAAAACACACGAATTGTTCTGCAAAGCCACGTCCATGACAACAGCTGGTAACAGACAATACTCATGGTATTTACTAATTACGAAGTGCACATAGCCTGTAAAACAGGGAAAAGATACGGCCACAAGATCTGGATATTGTGGAACAAAGCTCAGAAATAATTATTTTTCATGCAAAACAAGATCTCTCTCTAATCAGAAAATCACTCACCATTTTAGATGGATCATTCATCAGCGGAACAATGAGAACAATAATGTTATTGTGGAAGTTGAAGTGGGGTAGGGCCACAAGCAGCTCACACAGACACTTCACTGCTATCTCTGCTAGACCTTTATATGCCTTTAATGAGATGACATTGCTTTTCTTCAACTTCCTTTGCTTCCAATCTGCACAAAACATTATTTTTAGTGATTACTGTTCAGAATGATGGTGATCTTATAAATATTTACATTTTTAGTGATTGCAGGCATTCTCCTGCATACTTCATGCAAGTTCTATCTTGAAGACAGAAGGTAGCGTTCATTCAGAGGAGGGAAACTGCTGCAAACATTTTTGCCTTTACTAAAAAAAATGGGAAGTGTTGACTGTACCTTTAATTGTTTGTTCCAGATTTTCCAAGTAAAATTTATATTGGCTTACAAGGCCTTCTTCAAATTCTCTCAGTTTCTGAGTTTCTTTTTTAACCTGTAAACATAACAAAAATGAGGTTTTATTTGGAGAGCTAAATACTGAAATTAACCAATGGTGAAAAAAAAGTTTTAAAACAAATATCAGATATCTAAGTAGTTTTTTCTTCTAGACAGACATTCCTAGAAACGTATTAAAAATATATAATTCTGCATTTTTCTACAGATGTTTTCAGAGGGCCTTTTCCAACTAGGCCTATTTCATTTATAGAGCTTGAAGTAATATTGTCAACTAGATGTTATTCTCAAACCAAGACTCTAAACTGCACTAAACCTATACTCAAAAAGCCTTCTAAACAATTGGTTAAAAACAAGCTCCAGAAAACAAGTTATTCTGCATTTGTTCAGCAAATTGGTGAACACGTTTCAGAGAAATCCATGCCAGTTACGTGACAATATTGCGTAACTTGCTTTCCTTCTAATTCTCTTCAGTGCAGGACCTTATTCCAAGGTTTATGAGGAAAGTCACCCAGGTCTGGTATACTACTTTCAGACACTACTTTTCCCCTCCATGACCATCTGCATGTCAGCAGCTTACTGAAAGAAGTATGTAAGAACTAAAGGTTCAAAAGAAAAACCTCTGCTCCTGAAAGTGTCTCAGCTTCAGAGCTTCCACAAGTATTTGTGTATTTGTCCCCTCTGCTCATAACCATAAATTCATATTAAACAAATCGGTATTAGTATTTGGCATAGCTGAAAAAATTCTTAACTACTCACATACACTATAAATAGATTTGATATTTCACCTTGGTAGCCTTTTCTGCTTCAGTCAGAGGCCGAATTTTGTATGAAGGCGCAATATCTTTGAATATCTCCATCAAAGACACCATGACCAGCTTCCGAACAATCACAGCCACATTAGGATCCTGTTCCATCAGCATGGCACGCAGCTCCTTCAACTTCTTCATCTGATTGAAGAAAACAGGCAGACATCAGATGAAGATCAACAGCAAACCAAGGGACAAGCACAATGTACATTAACTCAGCAGTTACTCAGAATCTACTTAGCACTGCATAAAGAGCCATGAAATGATACATATTCCAACAAAATTTTAATCTCAGGAATGTTCAAAATATCCTGCTATTACAAACTTGCACAGAACTATAGAAAATTATTAGTACATCCTGAAGCATTGAGAACTATCAGATACAACCCTGAAATCAAAGCTTACGTAAAGGGCATGCTTAAGGCACAAGGTAGCTTGTACAGAAAATAACAGAAATTATACAACACTGACTTTTTCCTTGTTCTACCCATATGTTCTTGTGCTTTTGCTACTGTTTCCTCACTTCATATCTTTATTTCTTGACTTAGTGCACAACACAGACACACATACATGCAGGTTAAGTAAATGTACCTACATTGCTGTCTGGCTCAGAGAGAATGGCAGATGCTAGGGCAGCTATGTGCATCTTCCTCTCCTGCAGCTTCTGTTTCCTTTGAGCAGCCATTTCCTCAGGAGTGAGAATAGGCAGTGGTTCCTCATTAAAGTCTGGCACAGATGTGAGAGTTAGAAAAGAGGGGAAGTCGCTCAACAAGTACCACGTTGCAGATACTGCATTTCAGACGGGTACCCTGCTAAAGCCCACACAGGAGTAACACAAGAAGTTCCACAGTCAAAGAAGCTTTAAGAATAACTTTGCTAGAGCTTATAGTAACCCACAGATTAACTTCTGCTCCAGTTCAAAATCCTTCACCTGCAAAAAGAAGTGGACCAAATGATTTTGAATCTGCCCACGGTGTTCTCTGAGTACAGTGGGAACATATAAACTCAGCATATTACCCCAACCATGCCAAGAAACTGCAGAGCTCTGCCACTTGTATCAAATTATTCACCATTCACTTTTTCTTTTAAAAATACATATTGTCCATTGTTACTTTTGTTTGTGTTTTCTGAGTATTATTTTGTTACAAGTATCTCCTTCCTCAACTTCAGACTATATTTAGACAGTAAGGACCCAGAAGTGGCAACCTTACTTGAACACGACTATTAACTCGATAGCCAACTACAAATCAGAATCTCAGTTTCCTAGTATTGATGTTTTAAGTAAAAAATTTAAAGACAAAGACAGATACTTAGAGCCTACAAAAGTCTCTCTCCTGAACTGCATTTAAAAATTATCTCACAGTAATCAAAATAGAACCATGCACACATTCTTTACGTAAGACTAGTATTTTCCTTCTTACTAGCAAACACAACACAAAGCATAAATGGAACTTCGTGCAAGCAGCAGTTCCAGGTGAAAAATCAAATTAATTTTGAAGAAAGAGAATATGAAGCCAGCCATTCCTGAGATTCTAACAGGTAAGAATGCAAGCTTTGAATTACGGTTATGCTTTGGTGGCAACATGGTAATGAACATACTCAAAAACATCCTGAACAAATACATTTCAATTACAAACTTCCTTGGGGAACAGCAAAGTACTTTTCAGGTATGTCAGCGATTTGGAAAAAAAAAGACAACAAAAAGCAAACATAATGTTTTATTACCCTCTGCTTCCTCCATTTCTTCTGTGTCCTCTTCTTCATCATGTGCAACATTGAGAACTGCAAAAATAGAGTGTCTGGTGTCAAGCACATAATAAACACTGTGAAATTGTAAAACAATAAATTATTTACTTCTTGGCTACTATACCAGTTCTGGAATCTGTGTCTTACCTGGCTTTTCCACAGCTTGAGGAATAATGCCAGTCTTATCTTTAATGGGGAGCAGATGGATGACTTCTTTTTCTGGCTCTGTTTGCAAACGTCTTGGCACCTTCTCGTATTTCTCAATCACACTTTCATGTTTTCGTTTCTTGACATGAACAGGTTCACTGAAAAACACGAGGCAAACTAAATGAACCAGCCTTGTAATTAGACAAGAACCGTGTATAACCAGCTGGATTAAGTGTCTGCCTCTCACCCAGGCCAGGGTGCTGTTTTACTTGTCCTTCCTCCCCTTCCGTGCTCCCCTGCAGCAGAGCAGCTGCCCTGGCAGAGCTGAGGCCCATTAAACCACCCCAAGCAGTCCTGCCACGAAGGACTCCACCAGCAAGCCAGCAGGACTGGGATCCTGTCACTGCACAAACAGTCCAGAGTCTTCCTTAAGATGTCCCACAGCCTCTCTCTCCCTCACTGTCTCTTGACCTTCCAGGTGAGGCTTAACCAGGATGCGATAATGAGTGGTCAGTGACCATTTTTATCTACCCTACTCCATGGTTGCTTTTACCACTATTACTATCACTTTTCTACTCTGCCTACTGGGAAAGCCTGTGTCACACTCCTCTCTGCAAGGACAACAGCAGTAACACAGTGTGGTGTATCGCCCTTCTACAGGTATGCTCCTAAACTACACCTAAGTGTACAAGAAGGTAAGTAATTAGTCTGCGCCACTATGAACACACAGTTTGTAAGCGGTGTAATATCTGACAAGTTTTTAAGACAGATTATAGATGACCAGAGTAAAGCAGATTGAAAAGACAAGTTCTCCACTTTAAGGGAACACCATGAAAGGAGCTAAAAGCCTGTTAACAGTAAAACAGGTAAAAGAGCAACCACTTCCACTGTTTTCCTACCATTCTAAAAACATTCTGGCATAATGAATGTAACACATAGCACTACATTTTGCAAAGTGTCTCTAAATAAAACCACACAATAAATTTCGAGTTTTGCAAGACTTTAAACTTATGTCACACACAGTTAGTTTGGGGAAAGGGGAAGGTTTAAAACAAAATTCTTCTAAATCAAGAACTTGCAGTATGGCTACAAGAGACCATGCAGTAGAACACAGCACAACTGCAATTCTGGAAATAAAAAGACTACTACTTTCCAGCAAAACTAGACTAAATTATTAATTACTAAGCAGAGTCAGCATTACCAAATTAAAGCCACCCTACAGCAGCTAGGCATAGAGAGTCTTTTTACATCCATCAAAAAAGGCAAGCTAAGATTTTCAAACAATCACGTAACCAGACAACTCTGTAGAAGTGTATTTGTACACACTATTCTATGACTAGCAGCACTATCTTTCTACATAGGTCACTGTGAACTCTACCCAATGCCTTGGCCCAAAAAACTGAAAACAAACTTTCTGTATGAATGTTTTGGTGTTGCATGTGTTTACAGACATGGCTTACATAACCCTTTTTATTTTTTTCCAGCAATTTCCAGTGCAAGACGTATGGTGGCCCACCTTTCATGGAATGTCCCAAATAGTCTATACAGAAAAAAGACCATTTACAGATTAAAGCATTTCTTTCAGTTTGAGGGACGCTACTCATCTCACAGCCAGGGACCTCCCAGGGAGGAGCCCTACGGAAACAGTACCCTGAAGGTCAGGCAGAGCACCTGAACATACTCATACACACCAATACATGAATACTGAGGTACTGACAGGCTGAGGAAACACCAAACCGGAGCTGCAAAGAAACACCAGACTGAAAGAGACCGCCTGATAAATGCATGACTTTACACATTAATTACATCTCAACCACACAAGTCTGAATTAGTATGAAAAGGAGATAACTCACTTAGAAGAGAGATCTCTGGTTAGAAAGGATGCTTTTTGGGCGAAATCCTCCATTAATTTTAAGTCATCTTCATCCATCATGTCCAGTGGAAGAGCCTCTTCTTCCTCTTTGTCTTCCCATTTTCCAGCTGTTTTAGAAGATGATGTTTACAGATTAAGATCCCATATGTATGGTCACCCTTGAAAACCTAACCCTGCCTACACTTTTGAGACCATATTATGCCTTACTTCAACCTGGACCTCACTGACCTTTATGCATGTGGTTTTTGTTATCCCAGAAAACTGCCCCTTTACTGTGACATCCAATAATGATCAGTGCAAACACATTTCTACAATCTTTAACTGACAGTTCTAGGTGCCAGAATGGCTACATTTTGCATTTTTCACAAGTCTCCCTCTCTTTCAACACAAACTAATTGTATACAGAAAATGAAATGTATTTTTCTCAAATTTTACAACAGGAAGCAGCAGGATATTCAGTAACCCCCATACCTAAGCAAACACTTACCAACTGTTTTTTTCTTGCATTCCTCCAATGGAAAAGGCTTTCTAGAAATAGCATCTCTGACAGCCTCCCTTAGCTTCTTTTGTTCTTTACGATACTTCTTAGCAGCACTCTTCTGCTTGTAATGTTTATTCTTTAATTTATTGTCAAGTTTAATTTGACTAGTTCTCAGCAACTTGCGAAAACTTGGAACTCGCTTTGTGTTTTTTCTCTAGAAAACAAACAGAAAACTACAAGTCACTGACATGTTAACAGTCTTTGTAAAATTTATTTCACTGTTTTAAGATCTCTGAGTTCCTATTTCTATCAGGGCTGGACAATATGTTTCCTGCTAACAGTATATCAGTTAGCCTCAAATTTACAAAACTGTGTCACATCTTTGAGAGGAGAGCACCATGGCAAATGTTTTACAGAAACATTCTCTGACAACTTTTTTATTAAACCCTATGTCCCTCACTTTTAGACACATGGACACTCAAGGTATGGTACACAGCTTGTAAGGGCACAGTTCTTCGTGCACTCTGTTCTCTTTTCACAGTGCTGCTGTTCCCCAGCACACGATAAGGTACCTCGGGGGACTTTAACGTCCAAGGCCACAGCCTCAGGCAAATGTCCTCCCGCATCACATCTCCCCAAGCTGAGCTTTGGCTCTCTCCTACCTTAAACTCTCCCTGCCCAGCAGCTGCAGGGACCTGGCGAGGCTGCCGGCTGCAAGGCTCACAACAGCAGGAGTACCACAACAGGGGTTACGGGGGCACCGTGGGCATGAGAAACCGGGCTCAGGGAAAGCCCGGAGGCGCGGGTCAATACCGGTGGCCTGTGCCAAACCTCCGAAACGATCCCAAGGGTGCTCGGGATGAGAATGGACACAGCAGTGATCACCTAATGAGCGGCATGGAAAGGCAAGGGCTATGCAGAGAAACTGGGCATCGAAGCGCCGGTAGGGGTGATGTGTCCCTTTACAAAGGGAACAAGTAGCTGCATCACTGTGGGGTTCCTCGAATCCTTAGCTCAGTTGGTCGGAGCATGGTGCTAGCAACACCAAGATTGTGGGATCACACCCTGTACGGGCCAGTCACTTAAGAGTTGGGCTCCATGATCCTTGCGGGCCCCTTCCAACTGAGAACGTTCTGTGAGTCCGGAATTTGTGTCAGTTCAACTTTAGCTTCCCTTTCTATGCTGGACTATCGGGAGAGGCTGAAAGGTCAGAGTTCGTCTCGGGGTGAGAGACGAGCCTGCGCTTTGCCGGGTCGCCGCCGGTGCCCACCTAAGGCACCCGCACTGCTCTGCCGTTCCCGGAGCCCCGGCGGCACCGGCCGCTACCAGCCACGGCTCCCCCTCCCGCCCGTCCCCCTGTGAGCCCCGGGCTCCGCTCCCCCTCCCGGCCGTTCCCCTGTGAGCCCGCCCGGNGTGATTCCCCACCAGGTGTAGGACTCTACATTTGCCCCTATTGAACCGCATTAAGTGTCTCGCCTGTCCTGCTCCCGCGGAACGGCAGCACAGCCCTCAGCTGCCGCAGCCCGGCCCCGCCCCGCCCACCGGCAGCGGCCCGGCCTGCAGCCACTGCCACAGGAACGGAAAGGAAGAGCAGCCCGCATCTGCTGTAAGTTTTATTTACACAGGAATTGTTACTAGTGGTCTTAAAGGAAGGCTTGATCCTTCTATTTACAGTTATATACAGATTTATAGTTGAAAAGTAAGAAAACTGTACAAGATAACACAAAAATATAAGACAAATTGGATCCAATTAAAGTAGTGAATACATAAGTTAAGAAAAATCTGACATTTACATTTCAAATTGTAATGTTATGAGTAGCATATATGTAGTTTTTAAACCAGATAGCAATGCAAGTTACACCACACTAAATCTTTACCCCGATTATGCAGACTCTGCTTTAAAACACCAGACAACTGGAAGCCTCCTGCACTTAAAAATACATAATGGTAATTTTTACTTGATTTCCAGAGGGACCAGTTACAAAAACCCACATGTAAGGAATTTATTTACATTAAATATTAGCAAAAATTGGATCAAGAGAGTGCAAGTGTTCCTCACCTGCAGTGCTATCCATTTTAAATTTCTGTCCCCTACAACCACAGGTTGTTGTACAGCATCTTCAAGAACAGGAAATATTTGAAAATATTTGCCGTGACACATACAGTACAACCTTATGTCTCACAGTTAAAAGATGTTAAAGAATTACGTATCACTAAACCAGATGCTTTTTGGATTTCAGTATTGCACACTAATAAAAAGACAGTTTCAAAAACAATTCTGTGTCTGCATTATTTCTGAGTGTTAAAAGTGGCTGCTTCTTTGAGAACACAAAAGCTGTAGATAGCCTCGTCATTTTCTAGTGTTCACCGTCACATACAAGTATTTTTTAGTTGGAAATGGCTCGACAAAATAAAACTTCTGGTGGCAAAACCCTTTCACAGAATACCCACTCCATTTACTCCACAACCAATACACCAAAACAAATGCTTAAACACCACTTGCTTTGAAAGCTGTACAGTGAAAATAGCAGCCCTGTTCTTACCACTGTTTAAAATCCGTATTATTTTTGCTCTAGGTTTGGGCACAATACATCTACAGTTCCTGAGTTAATTACATTTGCCCAGACTGAAGAATGAAGCTGCAACTTAAGAAAAGCCAAACAAGTAAATAAGACAATACCCCTTCCCAAATTTTAACCACCTTGCACATAAACACACCAAACCACCTTATTTGGTCCACAATACTTGCAAATCATTAGTTTGGAGGTAATGTTTGTACCAAAGCATTTGGTTTGGATAGCAGTTTGGGGGCCTTAAGATTCAGCATTTCCCTCATCCCCTCCAAAAAGTGCCTTTGTGGCATTTGTAAAAACAGTTATGCCTCAAAAATTTTTTTTAAGTACCAACAGAAGTTATTACAAATGTTTATTGCATTGAGCTGATTCTTTTAAAGTATTAAATATGAACTCCCCGCTTCTCAGTTTCATAGGTTTTAGTATTCTGTGTCAAATCAGATCTTCCCACGGCAAAAATTAATACTGGCAAAAGGGTGAAGATTTCATCAGTTCATTACTCCACTGAGAGCTGTGTCTTTTTTCCATCTCATTTTCACATTTTCTATAGTGCTCTTTCCACATAGAAGTGATGTGAAGACTTCTTTGTCACCAAGTGGTTTTCCGTGTTTCCAATTGACCTCCACGTTAGCTTTTCGGTGCTGGGCTATGGTTCTTGTCCCCTTCTTTGTTGTCCTTCATCAGTGAGGCAAACACCTGAAAAAGTAAACTATTTAATTAATATAAAAACTGCCAGTGTTTTAATAATATCAATATTAGCCACCACAATATTAACATGGAGATTAATTTCTAGAATGAGACACTAGAATGGAAGTGCCCATGGCTCAGGAGTCAGACAAGCAGCATACAATAGTCACGAAGAGAAGTGCCCCATATATTCATGTGCTGACATGTCTGATTTGATTGATATATATACATCTCCAAGAAACTCACCTGTGCCCATTTTTTGTTACTATTCTGCATCTGAATAGCTGCAATACAACTAAAAAGCTTTTCTGATGTAATATCTTCTGGAAGTTTTGTTAGAAACTGTGCTATATGAATGAAGTCCATCTGTAGGAGAATATCTTCATATAACCGAAGGATTCCTAATCCTGTCCTAAACAAAAATTCTTCTCCATCTCTACAGAAAACATCCCAGACACGACAGGCCAGATCAAGTGGTAACGACTTGCTGTAGAGTGTAAAAATCCTGCAAATGAGTAAAAAACAAACAAAAAGCAACAGTTATAACTTATTTCAGAAAAGCGAAAACACAACTTCCTTTCAATCTCAGTTACATTAGTTCAGAGTAATCAGATGACAACTTATTTCATACATTTTTTTTCCCCCTATTTCAATGATCCACAAGTCTCCAGTTTTTGAAATCAGAACTTGTACTCTGAAACCTATCTCTTTTTATACCACAGGAAATCCTCCATTTGAATGCCATCTCCTTTAGAAAGCTCTGGCTAAAGAAGCTACAAATCTCTTCATACTCAGAGTATAATACACACATAAGAACTTAAACAACGAAGATCATAATGGTGTAACTTAACCTTTCCCATTGAAACAATTCAGTTTAACAGCTCTGTTCATCATTTGTTTCCTAAACTAAATCTAAAGCCACAAATCATCTCAATAGAGGGCTGCATCCCACTAATGTACTAATGATAATTCAATAGCTACATTTCTGTGATACCTTTTTGAATTTCTATCCAGATTAAAATCACAAAAATCTAACAATAATTCTATATGAAGCTCATCCTTATTCACACAAACAGTAGTGCTCTGTCTCTGGCAGCACTACCACGCTTCACGGGTGCCTGCATTACTACCTTCCATTATTAACAACATAGCTTACAACTCTCTGCTTTAGAACATTCGTTACTTCAAATTGTTCACTGTATTTTCAATACAAATTGAAAATACCAGGTCTTAAATTTCATCCTCCCTCTGCTTTAAAGTCTCTACTCCTATGGTTACACTTCCTTTAGTACCTGATTACACTCATCAAGTCACTTACAATCAGTCATAATGCTACTATGGTGTAGTAGCCTCCTCTCCCCTACTTATGTCACACAACTGCAGCAACAAGAAAATGAACACATAGGACCCCTGTCTGTCTCATTTTTTAACTGAATACATCCCTTTTAATAAAGCTTGAAGCCTGCCAGAGGAACTGCAGTTACACAAAACAGTTCATCATGATTTCACAAGACCTACTGAATGCCTTTTTTATGCTTTATTTCTAGTACTGAAAGACCTATAGTAAAATAGAAAGTGTTCCCACAGTTCTAAGGTTAGGTTTTCTGTGTTCTGTGAACTCACCAGTCTATCAAATATATGTCTGGAGTAAGACTGTATGATTTGAAATGAAGAAACAATTTAGGAAGATTTTCTTCGAAAAATACTTCAAAGGCTGCAAAGTATTTCAGCATCTGTAGAGAGAGTAAAGCACATCATAAGCAGTCATCAAAAGAATGTTTAGCTGTAAACCAACACAAACCCCACCAAGAACTGAGGATGTCAACACAGCACAATGTGACTCCTTAGGATAAGTAAAGTGATTAAATGTTTCTAGAGGAGAAATCAAAACATGAGAGTGAGTTTTATGGATTAGTATCTGGTATTCTCACTTTTGTAACCACAGGTTAAAGTTCTCCATTATTCAACAGGACAAAAGGAAGTCATCAATAAAACAACTATTTGCTTCAAGTCAAAAGAACATTATGGTTCAAAACCAGAAAACTCTGTGCATACCATGCTGTGATCCACACGGAAAAAGGCCAGTTGGCATGGCTTGTTTAGAAGGTTAGCAAAGGCAATGAAAGCATCTGCTTCTTCCAGATTGAGAATGAGCACAGCAGCAATGAAGGACATCCCTTGTACCTTCAAGTGGGAAAAGCATCGGGCAAATATAGGTGAGTAGGTTCAGTACATCTTACATCTTTGGAAATGGAAATATTTAGTTTGCAATTTATCAAATACCATTGCGTAACATTTCCAGATGAATAGAAAAAACATGGATAATTTCTTTTTGCATGCAGTCGATTTGATTTCAGCAGCTCAGACGCTCTGGGAGGTCTCACAATCACAAGTCCTTAGGACTTGAAATAAGAAAATTAAAACCCCACAGGGTGAATGCAGAGTTCATGAGAGACAAAACCTGGCCTCAAGTTCATTGTTAAACTGGGAAAAGCAGTCATGGAGAAAAACTTCACATATGGGACAGTTTAGACCCAGACAGATACGTTGGAAATGAGACAAAATTCTGTTTCAGAACAGTCAGTACATGTCTTTCCACTTGCCAAACTGTATTTTTTCAAATATATAAAATTACTTCTAGGTGGTTAGCTGCAATGCAAGTTTACATTTTTCCTCCATTACTCTCCCAAAAACACTTTAGCCTGCAATAAAAGTGAAGAGCATGATTCTTGTAGGTAAGTGATGATCTGAATACCCATTATGCCAACAATCATTTTACCAAATTCAATTGCAATCATCTTTATTCCACTGTCTCTAAACATTCATGCTGCCTGCTTCTCATTAAAAAAAAAATATACTCAGCATTTTAACCAACTAGGGAAAAGAGTATTGATATGCATCAGAAATAGTCTATCAGCTTTCCATTACTGGGGGATAAATAGGTGTGGAAATAAGATTACAATACATTTACTGCCATATTAACATTTTTAAAATGTGATGAGAAATATTGAAACTAGCTGTATTTCTAATGAAAAAGATAAGACTTATCCATGAAAAATTATTTATTTGCCTTTTGAAACTCCACCCTGGGAACAAGCAGTCTCAGAACCTGCAGAGTTTGTAATCTCACTTAAAAAATATGGGAGAGTCTCCAAAAATGAGGTCACAGATGACAGAATTCAGGCCTAAAAACATTTGAACATGAAAAACCGACTAGTTATTTACACAGAGTCCCGAGCATATCTGATTTAGAGAGGAAGACACACCCTGTGCTAAATAATGCTTTGTTGCATGGATGAGACTTAAAACTTTTCAAGTGTTTTTGAGCCCCAAAGCATTAGAGCTTGTGAAAGATGTTCCTAGATACCCCCAGGAACAAAGAAGAAAAAAACCCTTCTCTTCATTATTGTTCATTACTTAAATGCTTCCGTAAGCTGCCACCGTTCAGAGGGATGTTAGGTTTAATTGGTTTGTTCAGGGGTTTTTGACAGTTTTTTTATGGGTTCTTTTTTGCTTGTTTTTAAACACAGTAATGCTTGCTGAAAACTGTCTAATCTTCACTGAACTCAGAGGGAGTGATTATTCTGTGTCAGCAAGACACCAAGAAGGAGTTTCTGGATTTTAGGATGTGCAGTAGTGAAGCAGGGAGTATCACTATGGAAATGGCAACAGTGGAAGCAACAGTAAGAACAGGTGAAGTGCTAACTGGAAGTCCACTAACTTCTGGGTTTTTTTCCTGTGGATACTCTGTCAGAACTATAATGCCCTGTGAACACATCCACTTAAAATTTTCCATGCAATCCAGACAATACACTCATCACTGACATTCAGTATATTTTCAGCTATTTCATTACCTCTAAGAACTACCACCATTGTGACTGCTATGAAATAACTGCTGAAGTTTATTTTTTTAAGTGCTAGTAACATAAAGTTTAGAAAACCCATTTATTTAGTATATTTTAATACATGACGTCTTAAGCTTATTTGCTATGTTATAAACATTTTACATCAAATACTTACATATCCCACATCTGGTCTGTAACATGTATATGCTCCTAAAACACTATGCAGGAGATCATGATAAGGACCACCCTAATAAGAGGAGAGAGTGGAAGGAGAAAATAATATTTATTTTCAAAATCATATTAAAAATACAGGAAAGGAACAAGGTGATATTTTAAGATGCAAATGAGCTAGTGAATTGTTGGCTTTATTCACATCTAGAATAATACCATTTTTTACTCCAAGCATTACCACAAATGCTTTAGAGATGTTAAAAGAAAAGCAGCAATAATCCTATGAAATAATTCAGTGGAAATCAGTACATAATGGAAAATGAGGATATGTGGTACAGATCCAAGGTTGGTCTTTCCTTTTCAGAGACAATGGATATTTTAATACTTAGCAGCACAAGCTACCATATTACAATATTGCATGTTATTTTATATACATGTATGTGCACATATTATAGCTATATAAAAATCGTAAGGCGTGAAAAGGTGTACTAGAATGCATCAAGACTTCTGTAGCAGTGACAAGATTCTCATTTTTGCCTGTAGTTTCATAATCATTAATAGGAATCTCATGCAATTTTTCAAGGAGAAAAAAACTCTTATAGTCCATCATTAAGTCTCTACTTTATTCTCACTTAAAAACATTTAAAAAGTCAAACAGCTTCTAAAAACTATTCCACATTTGGTCAGTTGTGTTTCTTTTCTTGTTTAACTATTCAGAATTTTAAAGCCGTCATAACTAACTTTAAAGGAATCTCACCTTCTGGAAAATATACAGGGATGGAAATGTGCGTGATATATCCAACTTAATTAGCTCCAGACTGGCCTCACGATCAGCAACAGATGCACCTGCATCTGCAAGCAAAACCAACACTTATTAAGGCTGATAAATTCTACAAACTTCAGAACAAAACTCCTGTAGGCACATAAAGAAGGCAGCATTCACTCAAGAACCTCCAGAAGAAATTCTGCTGGCCCTTGAATTATCTCAGTCCAATCATCTCCACAGGGACACAATACAAACACCAGTGATAATGTGTGGGAAAAGACAAGTAGCATTTGGGGAAAGGCTCTTTCAGAGGGCTTAAATCAGGCAAGAGCCAACTGGAAATCAGAGGATGACAACTGATGAACAGGCTAAACAGAACCTGCTCTGCTGAAGCCTGAAAGCAGCATTTCATTCCAGTCTGCCTAAAACTATTGGTTCTCCAGACTTTGTTACCAAAGATAAGCAGTAAGCACTGTCAGCTTGCTTGCTTTTCAACCAGAGATGAAAATTCTATCACTCTCAAGTTTTCCCTTATTACTACATTTCCCAGGACATCTGGCACAATTAAAACAGCCCTTTCTCCCTTCATTCCCATCCAGAACTATTACCTTTCCAAAAAAAACCAGATTACCTAAGCTTTCCCCCACAGGCAGCCCACACCCCCACAACAAAAGAACAAGCAAACCACCACCCCACAGAGCAAGGGGCATTGCAAACATGTTTTCCAAGGATAAGCATATTTACAGTCATGTATACACAGAACCTTTTATAAATTGTTTGTCTCATGACAACCTTCAAATAAGTCACAGAGGTATCCCTAGGGAAGGCCTGAATAATTTACAGTCAAACTGGCTATGGCAAGTGCAAACAACTAAAGTAATGGAAAAGACATTATCACAGGGCAGCCTTTAAAAAAATATCTATCAACAGCACAAGGAGTTAACCTTTTTAACAAGGATACATCCAGTGTTAAAAACATCACTGATACTATTTTTAACAGAAGAAACATCCACAGGAGACAGCAATATGCCAGTGCAAAAACTGCATTCTACACACAGGAGTGCTAACATCCCCACTAATAGAGTTGGGAGGAAAAGCCATCTGGGCAGCCAAAGAAATACAAGTGGGATCTGAAATGTGTCATGTTTTATATTTTTCAACTCTCAGCTTCAGAAGCAAAAAATAGAGGATAAATTTTCTTTTCCATAATCATGGAAGCGATACCAACTTGGGAGAACCCATTTAAGGAGAGCTAAGCAATAGCATGTATTGTAATTTAGTTTCCTATTTCTTCTTTTTGTATTTCATCTAACATTTTCATGAGAGCTGTGTCTTGATATTTCAGGGAAAACATTAATTTGAAAGTAGCACATGTACTGTTTTAATGTGTCTTTTATTGATACAGTAAGTACTTCCAAGCTCCTCACTCACTGACTTGTTATAAGACAGTAAACATTTAAGTAGGGAATGACTTCGAGAACTTTTAACAAGTGTTCTTAATGCTGCAATTGCAGAGGAACTTGTGAGAGTTCCTGGGTTTTTAAAAGTGAATAGGAGGTTGTTGAGCACTCAGGAGATCTCACCTTCTATGTCATTCTCAGAACTTGTCTCACTGAAGCTTTTCCATCTTTCCTTAGCTCTCGACAAGAAGATTTCATAAAGTTCTGCAAGAAAGCAAAACAAAACCAATAACCAAAAAGGAAGTAGTAAGAAAAGCACCCATCCAAGATAAAAGCATGCTAAGTATCCTTGGCTTTGGTTGCTTGGTTTCATCACTGAGGGCAGGAGAAGAATCTATTAGATGCTTACCACTATACACAGTTTTATAGTGTGCACTGTATTGTGATTTCTGCTGTGGTGAACATGCTAATTATGACAGGGAAATCATGCCTTCCATAATTCAGATTCCTATTTTTGTGTAAAATGCTTACAATTCATTACTCATTAGTTATGAAATAAAGCAATTCCCCTTTTCACCCCCTTAAGAAAGCAAAGCTACAAATTCTCAATTTTAAACGTAAAAATTATCTTCTGGAGGGAAGCACTACCTTAATTCTTATAATACTAAATGTTTTTGTAAACAGGTTTTGAACCTTGTTTCCATAATTTATGAGGCTACAATGTCTAATTGTAAAACACAATTGTTCCTAACCTTGCAAAATAAATTTCTTCAGAAAGAAATACACTGGTTTTTTTTAACAAAAATTTACATTTTTCTTTGAAAATAACCAACTTAATTTAGCATTAACATGTGATCTGTTAGGAACATACCAGGAGTGATGTTTAATTCGTTTCCCACGGCTAGACTCCAAACCTTCCCACGTACACTTGGGGGCAATCCCTGCCACCACAGCTCTCGAACTCTTCGAGTAGCACGCCTAATATATGGAAGCAGGGAGAAGAAGAAAAAAAAAAAAGGCACATATTTCACATCTTGTTTTCTAAAATCACTGAGCTATCTACAAGCAAAATAACATACTATTTACCAAATCAAGGATCTCTGTTTATTCTAAAGCCCCATTAAAAACCCCCAAACATTCAGCTCCCAGAAAGCACATTTCATGTTGCTCTGTAATGACCTCACACTATATCATGGCAACAAAAACTGACTTCTTGACAACACAGAAAAGGAAAATAAGGTATGTGGGTCCTCAGTTTCCAGAGGAGAAACAAGCCATGCTTGCCTCATTCACACAGTAGAACTTTACTTACATGCCTTCCCAGTTAGGTAGTATTTCATTGACCCAAATCACCATAGCACTAGCGATATTCTCTTCTTGCTTGAAACGCTCTCTCATTATTTTTTTCCTTTTATGTGCTTCTTTAATTTCTGTTAGGCATAACATGTTAATAATTCTGTATTAGTGTATACAAATAACTAGGTAAATTATTCAGTTATTCCCCACGTATTTGGATGTCTAAAAGATCGAGGGTAAATTACAGTTGCACATACTATTTCTGTTGATTGTAGGTGTACATCTCTGAGCATTTTTTAATTTAACCTAAGTTGTTAAAATACAGTGATTTAGACAAGCAAAGGTCAGTTTAGAAAATTCAGAGAATTCTCTTCTGCGGTACACAAGATGACTGAAAAGCAAGCACATCATCGGCACTGTTTTTCCTCTCATGATTTTCATACCATATTCTGAGCCTTATTTATTACTTAGACTAATCAGCAATATTTATAGATAATTTTATTATTTAAAAGTGCAGTTCTACATCCATTTAAAATTTATTTAAATTTTACTGAAGCTTCCACCTAAAAGGATTCTGTATTTTCTTTTCTGGAAACAGGACCTAAAGACCTAAGACAAAGTCACAATGCTGAACAAGAGAACAATGTCCTGCCTTCTGTTAAAGAAGGATCATCTGTAGATTCCTCTTATTAAAAAGGCTAAAAGAAGGACAGAGCAGTGCTCTCCTGACATCACTCAGAACCACTGTGAAATTGCAAGACATTTTCTATTTAAGCATGCATTAGACACATCAAGAGAGTAAACATGCCCTCCCTGGTAAACAGATATGGCTGACCAGCTTCATTAAGTTTTTACTGAAGCTTTGGGTGTGTAGCAACAGTTAAAACAGGGCACACACATGAAAACACTACACATGGATGAACCTCCAAAGATGCTGTTAGTAAGGAATTTGGATCACAGATCACAACTTACAAGATACACATCACAAGAGCAGAGCGAAATGCATTGTCAAATGCCTTGGATTTCTTACTGCATCTTTCAAAGTAAGCTGACACAGATCCATAGAGGATCAATCAGTTCAGAAGCTTGTATCTCTGACAACAGCCCAAGTAAAACATGCAGCACAGGTTCTTAAAATAGCTTATTCCCTGAATACTAGGCACAAGACTACAAAAGTCCTTTCAACAGCTATTCATAGATTGACACAGTACCAGATGCTACAGATCTGTTTTTTAAATTAATCGTGTCTAGTGGGAGTAAAAACGTTCACACAGGTACAGCTGATTGGAAAATAACCCCAAAGTTTTCATCTCTCTTCACATTGAAATTGATCTGAAATTCTTAAGGTACCAGATCCTTAAGCAGTCAGCTTTATTATATTTTGGCTCTTAGTGGCAACTACAGCAACACAGTTTGAAAGAAGAGTCCAAGTATCCAGAAAGTTTCTAGGTGACCACATTACATAAACACCTTAAAAAGAAAGAAAAGGAAGCCTTTCCTTAAAAAGTAAATGAAAGGCTGATTTGCATTCTGAACCTAGCTACAGTCATTGTAGCAAAATAACAATTTGATAACCGCGTTCTCTTTTAAACTGCGTGCCCTTATGCACCAGAGAATAACCCAGATATTAAACAAAAGGTTCTTTAATGTATCCACTTGCCTACAAGCCAGGATCTACTTTATTTTTGCTTCAGAGTTGAGAGGAAGTTAACATACCTCGTTTTTTTGCTTCTGCCACCATCTCGTCGTATTCTTGTCGATGACGTAAAGCCTCCTCCACTGATTTGGCAGGAAGATTTCTGAAAACAAGTTGTTCCTGAATTCAATACACACAAATGACATTCTGGACCATTTCAGAATTGGTTTAAATTTGGCTTCTCTCTAAGGTGAGCTCTGGGGTTGCCACACTGCCAGTGTTCCAGTAACAGCTGCAGAGAACTACGAGATGTTTGCTGTTCCTCTTTTTTAGTTCTCCTAGAGCTTCCCCCAAAGTAAGGTTAGTAAATTTCTTGAACACCCGGAATGATGCTCAAATGAAGTGACAAAAGGGAAATGCTGATATACCATACAGTTACTTATTCCAATGCATTTCTACCCATGTGTATTTTAATCACTAAATATACCTGCCTATTGATACTCCAGTTGTTCATATGAAATCTATGATGACATTTTCAGTAAAAGGAAAAGGTGTTTATTCATTGTAGTTAACCCTTTGAAACTCTCACAAAAGATGATAGGTTTACCAAAGGAAGAAAGGATAGATCACCACTGCTGTCAGAGCTAAAGCTAAGGAAGCTCAGTGCAGTCTAAAAGTTCACCAGAAAAAAATGTGTTTGTTTTTTGGCTTCATAATGACCCCCTAATTGCCAAACACACTTCTTCTTGACCAAGGAGACTCATTTCAAGGCAAATTAGAACACAGTGTTTGTGTTCTAATCTCTACTCAATCTCTAGTCTACTTTGGTCCACAAGAAATAGAGAAAAGTTTTATCATGTAATATAAAAAAGTTCTCTCTCCTCTCATACAAGCAGACAAAAGCACTTATTAATATTTTCAATGAAAGTGAGAGCAGAATATATTTTCAAAGGCTAGACTGTGGCAACACATTACACGCTTGGGATGGCACTCCAATTTGAAACAAGTATCATTTGTAAAAGCATATTTATCCTAGCTTGTGAATTGTAATACTATGAAAGTAAAGAAAAACATCAGCAATCCAGTTATTGTATATCTTACTCTCTACCATATAGTAAAAGAAATAATGCATTTATGAAAACAGGTACGCACAGCAATCCATAATTCCATTCAGGATATTTCTGTCTTAGCATGGAATGAGCTTATATACCCCTGGAGAGAATACTGAAAGAAACACTAATATGTTCTGTTTTCCATTTCCTAACTGGAAGTGATTAGAGCAAACATTTAACAGTGCCATCACAAGCTTTTTCATGGTGCAATTTGAAAGTGTTGCTCCATTTGTTCTCCTCAAGCTTGTGTTCCTAGTCAGCAGGTCCTTTCTCTTTTCTTCAAATTGCTGAAGACTGTATAGCTGAAAATACTGACCAATTTATTACCCAAGTTATTAATATTATTTGTGCTTAATGTGGGTTTTGTTACATCTTCATCTGCTGGTTTTTTGCCTTCAGGTGCACTTTTAGGTATTAGCTACCTGATGGTTTTTTTTTCTTTAAATCGATCAAGAAAATTCCTGAAGACTTTGAGGATGCCCAGAGCATGGTCACAGACAGCTGTGATATACAGTAGATAACAGACTGGTGGCTCCATTAAAATGGGAAAGAATTCCTCACACAGACTGTGATACACTTAAAGGTTCTTCTGGAAGTATTTGTTAGGCTATTATGTGGGACAGAATAATCCAGTGATTCTTTCACACAAGACTTGTGAATTTTAGCTCATCAGAAATGTATCTAAAATTCAGTCATTCAGTTGCACAGCAGAATCATACTTACGCTGGTCGATCCTCCAGAATCAAAGCAGTAGTTGAAAGTGGTTCAAATTCAATATTTTTACGTCTCGCTGATGAGGGTGGAGGTTTATACATTCTTCCTGTCCGTGCTTCATATTCCTAAACAATATTATTGATAAAAATTAAATTTCAACTTTCAGCCTCACTCCAAATTAGTAAGCATTATATTACTTAATGCATAAATAATGTCATATTAACTACTTCAACATTACTTAGTAAGACAGCGAGCAGCAAACACTACAAGTTGAAATTGCTGATAGCAACAGTGCAGCTTTCCAGGACTGCCAAGTAAAGATGAATGAGAAAGCAGTTTCTTGTATCAACTTAATCTTTGATCTATTCTAGTTCAATATTACAACTGAGCATCCCAGGATCAGGTAGTAAAGAAATCTGCATAATCTTCCCAGCCTAGCTAGTGCACAAGTATATTTAAGTAATATGTGAAGTTGACAATAAAAAACCCCACCACTAACAACAAAGACCACTAATCAAGAACATTTGTCTCTCCCAATTTCTTCCTCTTGGTTCTAGCCCCCCTTAAGATCCAGTTCACCTCACATTCCTGGGGCCTTTAGCAACACCTTCACACCCACATTAACCAGAACCACCTACACTATACTCAGTGACAATACACCAGTATTTATCATTACGAGTCTGTTTCATATAATTTCCTTTCTCCAAGGTTAAAACATGCAATCTACTTAGAAAGAAATATTTAACTGCCTTCAATACACACAAGATTCTGAGGAAGAAAGAATTCTAATCCTTTTACCACAACAGCAACTCAACAAAAGAGAAATATGACACAATCTTTAGGAAAAAAGCTAAACAGAGCCAGATGAAAACCTCAAATCTCACATCCCCTTCTTTTTAGCCTCTGTAAATAAAAATGTACTACCAAATTAATGGAATAATATGCACCAACACCATTCAGCACATTCAAACAAGTACCTTGAACAACTGGACACAGGATTGGTAGAGTTCTGTTGTAAGTCACACAAGCACAAGAAAAATCGTAAAATCAATGTTCACCATATGAATGAATACACATTCTCAAGCCTAAAATTATTTCATTCCACTTAAAAACAGAGAGAACATCAGTACTCCTGTCATGCTGTATACCTCAGGACGCTCCAGTACATTTGTAAATTAGGAATGTATCCTGTGATAACACCCAGAGATCAGCATCCAGACTGCAGTACAGCAGCAATGCCATCCCTCCTATTCTTGGTAGAAGTTCTGATTTACTTTCATATTCTCCTTTGCAACAAGAGCCACAAAAATCAACCTCTTCAACATCCCTGCATATCTAACTTGTATGAAAGTTAAAAAAAAAAAAAAAAGGAAAAAAAAGCAAAGAAAAAGCACTGCAAGATGTACATCAGAAATGAAGCTGCTCTTACCTTTTTTAATACAAGCAATACATGTGAACAGTGCTAGTGCTTCCAGCTATCACCTGTGCTAAGAACTGATACACTATTTCCAAATCAACAGAGAAAGAAAAAAACCATAAATTAAAAATTCTTCAACAGAGATTTTCACGAAAGGTAGAACTCATCATCTGACTGTCTTTCTGAAAGTAAGTACACATCATAAACAGTTGGGTTTTGTAAACAGAGATCCCATGGGCAGAGAAGGAAAACTGTAAGTGTTATTAAAAAGAGTCAAAACAGAGACCAGAATAGCCTCAGGCTCAAACTGTCATGGCTGCCCATTCCCCAAATTGAAATACATTCCAAAGTATCAGAACCTTCCAAATGAAGAAGCTTTTTCCTCAAGAAGCCTGTGCACTCGGAAACTTATTTGAAGATTAGATCCCAATCATCAGATGTGTGGAGAACTTATGCAAATAAAGTATCCATTTTTTTTCTGGAATTCTTTGTATGACTAGATGAAAAGAATCCAATACCCTTAATGGTGCATTTGATGCAGAATCTAAAAACCTTGAGCTGACATAAAATTTCACTTTGAAAGATGTGAGCTAATATTCTCCCATAATAAGGTAAGAATACAATTTGAAGTCAAATGTCTTGTCAAATGCTTAACGTGCAGGGCATGTGCCAGAAGACAGAACAGTTGACAGCTAAGATTCAAGACTATGTAAAACCTGTGTATGTAAAAAAATTATTTTGGAAGTGTCACATGTATGGTTTCACAAGCTTCGAGAAGCTTATTGTAAAAAATCTTTATTGCAATGTATCAGGCATTATTGAAAATTCCAGACCACTTCACGATTCCAAAATAAAGAAAAGCAAATTTCAGCATTAATAAAAAGTAAAACCAGTTATCTTCTTACTAAGTCTGGAACTGCAGCCTGTTATCCACTCCCAATAATTAACCCAGTAACAAATTTAAAAGCATGTTTTTCCTGAAAAACACTGTGACAATATACTTAAGAGTGCATCAATATGTGGAGGGACTTGCATTTCTGGTATTTATTCCTGCAGAGATACAGATAAGCCTATTAACCTACAAACAGGTAACTGGGGCTGGGAAAACATCTTTTGCTTATAAACTGCATTTGTTTAAGAAGATAAAGATATCTCAAATAGTATCTTCTTAAAACAAAACTACAAAAAACCCCACCCAAAAACCACAAACCCAAAAAAACCCACCCCCACAGCAAAGAACAGCAAAAAAATGCCCTGGTGTTCTAAATGAAAAAAAAAACAAAAATCCCATCCCACAGAGGTCTTTATTGCTTGCACCTTTTTGATATCTACATGGAAAACATGCAAATCTGAAGTTTCAGTCATCCTTCTGCTGAAGTACCATACAGAACAGTCAGACCATTGAGAGTAATTTTAGATACCTCTAAACAGTACTGGATTGCTCACTGTAACATTTGTAAGTCACTGCTCATAGCCTCCTCTTCCAACACTTAAGCCAAGGACCTTACAGAAAGGAAAACCAGCTGCATTGCAGCATTCCAAAAGCATTAGGAGACCTGAAGTAGGGTATGCTTGTGGGGATGAAGTATTTAGCTAAGTGTGAACACAGGGATTCGGTGTTAGAAGACAAACTTGCATCTACAGAGCCCAAACTATACAACCGTAAAGGAATAAATACCAACCACAAAATTTAACATTAATCTGGAATTAAGTTTGGTCTATTTATGATCCAATGACAGAAGCTGAACTCCTGGGAAGGAGTGATAAAAGCCTTTGATTACAAGGACTGTGGAAGTTCTCACAGTGCCAATTATACAGACAAAACACCACACATCCAGTTATGTTTTAGGTATGCTGGAGGAGAAAGGCATCTAATGTGTAGAGAATTTATGCAACTAAAGAATGCAACACTGAATACACTTCCCCTATCTTAAGGACTGCCTCTATTTAAAGTAGATGTCAAGGCATACTAATACTCCATTTAAACACCCGGTGTATGACAGTTTCTTCTAACTGGCTTTCTCCTCTCTAATGCTAAGTCTGATACTAAAAGAGATTTTATTCAATCAACTGTGACTTCTGCTGAGGAAACAGAATGGGGACTGCCATATATTGTGCAAATGGTTTTAAACCTTTCTCCCCTCTACACACATGTGACTGGAGCAGATGGGTCTATGAAACATCTGTATGATTATTTTCATGGTGTTGTACAGCTACCTAGATATATCATCAGAACGATTATATGCAGTCATTTGAATCAGGGTTGATTGTCCAAGAATAGAAGCATTAGTAGAATCACCTCGGAGTGCATCCATGTAAGAAGAATTTCTGCTAATGCGTAATCCTACATCAGCATGTGCATTGCCTCCAGGTTAAATGTTAAAATTGCTGAGCTAGGACTGGCTACAAGGTGATTATAAACAAAGAAGTGTTTACAGCAAGAGTAGATGTCTCTGAAAAATTCTGTGAGTCATAAACTAGACATTTTCCCAGAAATAAGAACTCCAGATGCTGTCAGGACAGGCAGAACAGTACATTCTTGCCTAATTTGCAGGTGAAATAGAAAGAACAGATGTACTGATGGAGAAAAAAATACCAATCTTCACACAGTACAAAAGGACAACAAACAGACACTTAAGAGTTTCTAGGTCAATCTTCCAAAGTAACGCCATCTACCTTCAATTCTTTGTTTGCTGTATCTTTTCCTCAATTGGATATTTAATAAGGTGCATCAAGTTTCATCTTCTTTTGTTTACGAGAAGCCACTGGCTCTGGACCCAATAAAGACATGCTGAGAGTGGCCGGGCCATGTAATGTGAACCACAGGCATCAGAATCAACCAGCAGTTACATGACTGCTCTGTTTCACAGTTCCACAGAACTAAAAAGCCAATCTATACTATTCATGTTTAACATAGAGTGCAGAATTACACAAAAAGTTTACAGAGTAATGGGCACGTGCAATTTCAGAAGGATCCCAGTCACAGCAAATAGATGATAACATATAACAAAAGTTTCAACAGCTATGCTTTTCTAGGTTTCCAATTTCACATTGGAAATAGTGATTAAAAGTATCTGGAGTTCAGAAATGCCACTGTTAATAGCTTGTGTGGCTTAGTGGCAGAAAAAAGATTCTAGTATATCAATTTTCAAATTTAATAAAGTGTTCAAAAATATTACAAATCAAGCCTTTCAACTTTTACCATTAAGTAATGAGGCACAGCAAACATAGAAAGTAAATTACTGTCAAGCTCTGTGATTACCTATTTCTTACTATTCAAGAACATGCAATATAGACAATAAACAGTAATACTCCATCACTTCAAGTTGTTAGTGAAATTCACATGTGAAATTTGTTTATTTTACTAATGGTTTTTAATGAGTTGATGGTTAGTGCCATAAAATATTCATGCTACTGTGAAAATGTGATGTTTGTCCTATTTTAATGAGTGCTACACAGTCCCATGCATGGCATCGAATACAACTAGAAAAAGTATATATTAAATTTCATACCCCTGTGTTTAATAGACTGAGAGCAGATATTGACGCAAGACTGCCAGAACTGTCATCCTAATAAGAAAAACAGAAGCAGAGCCTTAGTGAATAATGAAGGAAAAGATCATTACAATATAGCAATATGCAAGCCAAAATTTAAATTCACATGTATTTATCTTGTATGTTTGAAAAAACATGGACATGTCTGTCCCTTCTCCTTTTCCAGCCCTCAAAATAGACACATATACAAAGACTTCCCACTTGTGCAAGATCTGTACAGACATCGACTGGATTGTTTTTCTGGTTTAATTGATGTTTTATGTTTTCAGTAATCAGCACCTTTGCCCAAAGGAGTATTTTTTCCATGGTGCTTCTCCAGGTGACAAAAGGCAGTCCCTGATACCCCGTGTCTCCCTAGTACACACCACTCACAGACATTAATCTTAGTGAACCACTAGCATTGGAAGGTACATGCTGTTGGAAAGGAAAAACAAAACATTGTCCCCTGCTTCCCCCTGCCATGTTATCATTACTATTTCTAAACTGAAAGCTCAAAAGTGGGCTACACCTCAGCCTTACTGGTGAGCTGGTGAGAACTGAGATGTACTTGTAAGGCTTTGAGAAAGTCACTTCCATTAAAAGTAAGATTCTAAGCACCACTCAAGCAGCAAGGCAACCAGGTAAAAGTAAGCCCAGCTGCAAAAGACCACTGTACAACCACAGCTCCGCACATTTCAAATCAAAAGTCAAAGCTGGTTTTACAATAGGAAGATAAGCCAAGCTAAAAGCTGGGGTGCAGGGGAGGTGACAAACACAGCCCACTGCTTTTAAGCACTGAATTAAAGCACCTGGAGAAAGGAAAATCAGGTTTTTATCATTAATTCAACAGAATACGTCTGCAGTGTTCTGTACCATGCATACCCCAGAATAACAGAATCCATTTTAAAGGCTTTCTTCTCTCTTGCCATACTATTCTTCCTTTTCAGCACTGAAGTACCATGCCAGCCTTGGAAGGATAAGGTTTACATTAAAACAAACCAACAAAAAAACCCCCCACAATCCCACACTTTAAAAAAACGTCCATGAAAGACAGCAGATCTACCACCTGAACCTATCCTTTTGGAATTTGATACAGCCTGCCTAGATGATGATTTTGCTATCTCAGCACCTCAAGCTCAGTAGCATGTCTGCTTAACCTGCAAACGCTCAGATCTTTAAGAGAAGAAACAATCCAATGCATCATGCTTTGCTAAAGAAATTCAAAGGCCCACTAGAAGGGGAGGGATCCCTCAAATCCAACAGACCAAAAAATAAAATATCATGTCCCACCAAATCAAAGTAAAATAAGTTCTATAATTTTTATTACCTCCGTTTATATACTTGTTTCCTCCAAACACAGCAACTGTCAGGAACAGAAATGAAAATACACACAATGCCTATGCTTTCTTTTTCAAGCCTTAGCAAGAGAAAGGTTGCTTCAATACTCTTTGTAGTTGTCCTTAAAGACTTTGTTTTTAAAAAAACAGCAATCAGAAGAATTCACATCAGCAGATTCAATACCTCCAAATTATTTTCAAAACACTGATCCCATCCCCCCTGTAAGGTGCTCCCCTAAAGATGCATTTGTGCAATCAACACAGCACTGACATTTCTTGAGAATTGGAGCTGCTACAGCATCTGCAAAGAAAACCATCCCAGCCTCCTCACTGCTTCTGGTACTGGACAAATTGTTATTCAGGTGTTACAGGTTCCTTGCAAACCCAATACCCCTATTTATTACGTGTCCTTGTTTCAAGGCAGTTTGTTTCTACCCTGTATCTGGCAAACAGGCAGAAGTCTTGCCTCTTTTCTCCAGCAGTAGTTCAAGGTGAGCCAACAGGACCTCTAAATAACAATCTTCTTAAGAACCACTCCTGTGAAAAAGCATTCTACAACTTCTCTGAGATAGTCAGTCCTTGGGTTTGTTTACAAACACGCATACACATTTCTATAAGCATTAAGAGCCTTGTGCACTTTTAAACTCTAACAACCAAGTTTGGAGGGAAGAGTTAATATTGCAAGCTAGAAGGTTTGAGTCGTATGAAAACTGATTCAAAACACATCTGCTCCTCTGAAGAGAAGCCTCTGAAAACCCTTGTCCCTGGGAGACCACGGGAATTCTGCCGAATCAGTGACTGCAGTTTCTCCATTAAATCTCAGACTGGAGATAACAACATTGGAAAAATATGCAAGTGAGGACACTTAGGTTTTTTTAGCCCTCAAGTATTTCTTTTTTGTAAAGATTTCAGAGCCACCCCAACACATTTTCAGAGTTAGATGTACAACAGTGACCCAGTCAAAGCTAGTATTTACTGGACTAAGATGAAAACCTTCCATTTTGTACACAAGGTGACAGCTATTGGAAAAGATGACTTCACTTCTGAATAAGCAGTCATTTCTAAAATCAATGCAAGCTTTTAATGGTGTGGCAGATTTAAGTAGAAAAGAAGCTCTTTTTTTTCCACTTCATTTAAGGCTGTCACTGAGAGCAGCATTATTAAAACTGCTGATAAAGCCAATTTGGTGTACGTTTTACTTTTTTTATTTTGTAATGTGTAATTGCATATTTTGAGTTTACTTGAATTCAGGCGTATTAGAAAAAAACCCACCATACTGCTTTAAACAAATTAATAAAAAGTGTGTAAGCCTGCTTTAATAAAATAAGCTAAACTTAATGACTTGATATTCAGAAAAATTTTTATCATCGATTAGAAGTTCTTTTCTTCAACCATAAGCACAAAAAGTGAAATTGAGCTTGCATTTTTAAACAGAACTTGGACTTCAGTCAATACATTCCAAAATGTTATATATCAGCCCACAAGTCTGTTTCTGCTTTAAATGCTTCTGCATTAAAGTATTTCAGCAGTCTAATTTAAAGCAGATTTCTGTACAGACTGAAAAGAATTTACCAAACTGATCATTAATAACAACATGCTTCTTACAATGGCTAGTTTTATTAGCTGCACTTAATGAAAAAAGGCACACTTCCCAAAAACATCAAATGCATTTGACATTTGCAGTCCTGGGGAGTTGTTTTCCCTTTTCAAAAAAACAGTGAAGGAAAGAAGCCCAGAGGAAGGAGATGTCCAGCAAAAGAGTTGGCCTCAATCACATCCTGCTTGGGCAGCTCCAAATCCAAGGAGAGATGAGCGTGCCAGCAGCTGCGAGCTGGGAGATGCAGCTGCCAAGAACTTTCAACCTCTGACCCAGTTTGAGCGAGCGCATCTCGCCCGAGGCGGCGCAGCTGCGGGGACTGTGCAGGCAAACCCCGCAGGCTGCTGTGCCACAAAAACATTCATCATCTTGAACACGGGCTAGGAGGCTTGCAAAGAAATTATTTACAATAAAATTCATTAGGCAGTCTCTGAAGGCACAGCTGGCTGGCATTGTCATCTGAAAAATGTCTGAAACAGTATCCGCAATTAAGTTTCCAGATTTTCTTGGAGGTTATTCAAGATATTACAATCACTACCTGACTTGTCTGGAGAGGCACATATAGCAGTGTCTAGTTGATAGACAGTGACTGGAAGCTACAAGCATTCATTTAAATGTAATTAGCAATTTACTACATCATTCTTACCATAACAAAGAGAACAATGGAGGCTTCCTGGATGCTCCATCCCGAAGGGGCACATAAGCCCTACCAATCTTTTGCCTATAAATCTACAATGATGCAATTTTTTTCAGTTTTACTAATAGGAAAGTACTTCATGCTTCATGATATTGCCATTAAACTTTTATGTAAGTATTATCCTTATCCAGAAGACTTCCTTCTCCTATTAATTGCAAAGTTTTTCCTGTTGTGAGTTAATTTTTCCTGCAACTTGGCTTCTTAAGATCTCATCTTTTACACGCAGGATGCTGACTCATTACTGAGTTTCCTTAATCAAGGGTTTATTTGCACCCTCTCAAAGCCGGCCACTGACATCAGTAAAGTGAAAGGACCATGTCCAACCATGAAAAATAATTTTCAGGAATGGCAGATTTGTGGCTAGTAATAAACTACCATAAACTCCCTCACAGGCAGCTTTCCTACGGTCTTGTAGTCTTACACCTCAGGTTCATTGTAAAAAAACTGGCTAACAAGAAGTAACCATGGTTCTGACCACAGAGAGCTAGAAAAACTGGGGGAAAATGTGGGGTTTCTGTTTCAGGTCATATTTGATCCCTTCACTCTAATTTAGAAAGTTGAAGTGCAAGTTTGGAGAGACACTCCATGTAGGTTATGAAGTAACCTGACAGGTTCACAGAATTGCATATGAACAAAACACATGAAGCTTTAATCATATTTCTATCAACTTCTTGAAAGCCTTATATTCTTTTCACTCACATCTCCTGCCTGATGAGGAATTAGTCTAGAGACTACAGTGAGTCATTTGAAAGTGAAGATACTATTCCCCACTGCTCTTCAATAACCAAGTGTGCCTATATTCATTCTAACCCATCACCAGCTTAGTGAATTTGAATGTTTTTCAAGAAAAGAAACCATCGGCTTTTCTTCAAAGGCATATGCACAAGGAGCTATATAGTAAATTTTAAACACACATGCAAGATATTTGACATATGCTAATTATGGGGACATAAGAGTCATTTCTCAATTTAAGATCAAATTTCCTTAGGTATGTGTGAAGAGCATACAGTCAAGCTGGTTCCCCTTTGGTAACTGTGCCTCTTAGCTCATGAGGCTTTATCTAAAGACCATGCATGCTTTAGCCAAATAGAAAGCTAAAAATATTAGCTATTACTGATACTTTACTCAAGATTACATAAATCCAACAGTGAGTCTAATCTGACAAACATTATAGCACAAACCACATGACTAGGAGCAACTCAATCATGGTTAAAGATAATATATTGTTGTAATACATTTGCTTTTCTGACACTTCGGAGAAGTTAAAAAAATGGGAACACTACAGTTTAAAACAAACACAATCACTCAGGGAAAACGGAATAGGAAAGTAGGACTATTTCTTCAGATCATCATCTTCAACAGGTTGCCCAGGAAAGTTGTGGATGCTCCATCCCTGGAAGTGTTCAAAGTCATGTTGGATGGGGCTTTGAGCAGCCTGGTCTATAGGAAGGTGTCTCCCCATAGCAGGGAGAGTAGAACTCCCTTTCAACCCAAACCATTCTATAATAACATGGTCTCCAGAACACATATCTTCATTACTAGAAAACAGTAAGCAGATGACAGGTTGCATTGTACAGATTCTCCATTTCTCAGGATGGAAGAGACATCTGGATTTTACCACAATATTTTCACAGCACAAGGCCAACAGCATCCACCTGCAAGCAAACCAAGAATGCTTGCCCTCTCCCACTCAAAGTGGAAAACCATTTAAAAAAGAAAATTGTATTTGAAAATATACAAGCAGTATTCAGTCTACTTCACAGTATAAACCATAGAATGATTTGGGTTGGAAGGGACCTTTAAAGGTCACGTGGTTTCAACGCACAAGATTGCACTTTCTGTAGTATCATCATTCTCTTGCAACATTTTATTGAGTCACAAGTCCCATTGCATTGAATTCCTTCAAAAAGATCCTCTCATTTTTCACTTTAGTTGCTCCCAAAAGGCCCTCTTTGCCACAAAGCTCTTTCTAGGAGGTAACTGAACACTGTGTCATTCACAGCCATTTGCACTTGCCAAACACATCAGCTTATTTGGAATTTAAGAAAGGAGACAGAGAAAGCAGCTCCCAAGAGATTCAAGCTACTGTTTTAACCAACACAGGGGACATTCATATTTCTTATGTCAACTAATCTTTCAGTTTCAGGTTTGCATGCTAACATTACGTTAATGATACATTACCAATTGCTCACCTTTGAAGACTGACATTTTAGTATTATTTTATCACACACAGACTCCACAAGAACAAATATATGGAAGTGCAACTTTGTGACAGAGGAAGGAAATCAGATGTATCTTTGTGAAGAATCCCAGTAGCTCCAAAACAAGTTCTATTTACAATATTATTTTGCAACAAAGTATCTTGAGTGAGATTAGAACTTTAAGTTAACCAATGACATGTTTCAGAATTCTAAGCAATTTGTCACAAGTTACCTACATAGGAAGTCTTCCAGGCAAGGATGACTATGTAAAAATGAGTCAGGTTGCAGCATACCATGTTAAATAAGACAAAATTTTATGGGAAATTAATACAAGTTCTCATGTCTTGACAAAAACAGCTTAAATGCTTTTTGAACATGTACCACCTTTTTGTAAGTATTTTTTATAAGTACTGAAATGTTCCGAAGAATGTACAAGCTAATCATAAAACTCAAATTCCTTAGTAACTACTATTATTTAAACAAAGCCCCAAAACAGTGTTCTCAGAGTACCCTGTGGTCATATAACACCAATATGGATACAGCAGCAGAGAAATGCAGTACCTGTGTGTTATTTTTAATATTTTCGTACCTAGAGTTGTGAGACGTTTACTCACCTGCTGAATAATTTTGGAATCTTTTGGAAGGTTTTCCCTGGGTGGGACTTTTCCAAACAACTTCCAACCAGGAGCGCTTTGGGCAGCAGGTTTGAGTTCCTTTGTCCTTTTAGTGAAAAAGTTTCTGAAAAGAGAGGAAGGTTTTAGTTTTGTTTATTATAAGCAGATAAACAAAATATATTGTGCCACTTAAATTTCTTTAATTTCTTCACCAGTTTATCACTTGGATGAACTGCAGAGATTTACTGCTCAGAAAATGCATAGTGTTCTACTTTCAAATAATTAATTTTAAGTGGAGCATCTTTCATTACAGGTGCTTCGATGCTAATATTTGTACTTAACATTCAACTTTACCTCTAAACTACTTTATGCAATATCAGAGGGGTTTTTTTAGTAATACCAGGCACTTTCTTAAATATAAACAGCATACAGCAGACTCTCAAAACTTTTGTTTGGGTTTTGCTTTAAGTGTATCTTTCTGACTTATTTGGAGACTGAAATGAAAACAGCTGAAAAACACCCTGTAACTTAAGAGATTTTTTAAAAAATGGTGAATTATTTCTTCTACCAATCTTCACACCTTCAACTTTCATAGCATTGACCAGAAAACCAGGCAACAATCACACAGCTTCAGTTTAGCAGATAACCTTTACCAGTGCCTAAAGCAATTACACTCAAAGAGCAGATGACTGCATTGCTCTTACTTCCTAGAAAGCCAACCATCACAAGACCACGTTAGTGACCACTTGTCAGATACTCAGCTGTACTATTTGACTCCAACCACAAGCCCTCACAGAGCATGTTATGTACGAGTGCTTTAAAAATCAAAGAAGTGTATTTATTCTCAATATTGGAAAGTTACTTTCCAGAAACTCAAACACAAAGGGATTAAAAGCTCAGTAGCCTGTAAGGTTATTTCTCAAGGAGCTTACCAGCTTACCTCAGAGAGTGGAATATGGAGCACTTTTAGTGGAAGATGTTTTTGTACAGTGTTAACTAGCTAACTTCACTCTCTTTTTCTGGAAGGAGATCCCAGATTTATTCTTCACTTAAATTATTTGCTGTATTTTAAAACACAATTCCTTTTCAAATTGGATGCAGTCACATATGTGCACAGCAAACAGTCTCTTGGCTTTGCCCAGATAAAAAGAAGCATGCTTCAACAACCACAATCTGTCTGAAAAGTGCTCAGGGCTCTTAAATTCCAGTGCTGTCAGGGTTTCTGGCCAGGCAGCATAGTTTTACAGTTAGGAACTGTTAGTGTTTGTAAGACATTGTATGGTCTTCAAATACAAGCTATCTTTTTAGCTCCCAGAATGTTTTTTGTTATTTGGGAAACGAGCAAATGCCTGTCAAAAATCCCTTCTGTGCAAGTTTGCGTGAATGAACTCTACAGATTGTAAACTTGCATGTAGTTGAGGATCTAGCCACCAGCAAACAGTAAACTGGAGAGATGGAGAAGTAGAAACTGATAGAGCATGGAAGCCTCCAAAAAACTGGTAAGCTCAAGACTGATGGTCCTGTAGAATCCAGGAAAAACCAAGAAACCCAGAACACCAAGACTCTCTTCACTCCATCTGAGGCCACTGCTGCACACTACCATCATCAACAGCTTGTCAAAAACCAAACAAACAAGCAAACAAAACCTGCATTCAAGAAAACAGCAGCTGCTGTAAGCAGGCAGGGAGTACAGGATTACACACACACACACCTGATGAAAGAGAACATCATGGGAGGTTTTTTTGGAATGCCCAGATGGAAGCTGTTGGTGCCCCAGGACACAGTGCCACTTTTGTGGAGGTCTCCCCAGTTACTGAGAAAGCACATTTGGGAATAATTGGTTGCATAGTTTTTATAGTTGTTTACCATTAATGGAATTGAGTTGTTGCTATTAATAATAGCTTAATTAATACACGTTGTTCTAGTAAGCACTGGTTGTGATCCACACATCCCACAACCCTGTCCCCATCAGAGAAACTTGCGATATCTTAGTCCATCCCTGTGGAAGCAAAATAAGCACTCAGAAACTCCAAGATAGTGTTTCTAATATATAGCCTGGAAAGGAGGAACAACGAAAAAGACTAGCCGTGGTACCCACGCCTTTAAAAAACACCACCCTCAGTCAATCCCAGGACTGCACACCATTAGTGAATTGAACAGATCCACTCAGTAAGACCAAAAAAAAAAGTGTGCTTACATAAGTAACAAAGGCTCATTTCACAAGTACAAGACACCTTTCGAAGTGCTTTACATTGTCTTCAGGAGGGGAAGACAAGCATTCAAAGAATCATCAACAAAACAAGACAGAAGTTTTCCAAAGACAACATGCCACTATGCACTACCCCACAGCCTTGCCCTTAAATCTGCAACTTCTGCAGCAGCTGTATTTGAACTTAATTATGGAAGACTTTTCCCCCCAAAAGCAGGTATGCAGGAAGGTACATTCTGCAGTACCATTCTTGACTTCATGGGTAGCAATAACCATCCAGTCTCTGTACATACTGTGGAATACCACCAGAATTACTTGGCGGTTGAACTCCACTGCTTCCAGCACTTGTAGATGCTAAAGGATGCATTTAACATTGACGGCAACCTGTCACTGTAGCAAAGCTGGTTTATTATTAACCAGGAAGCTGGTAGATTTTTAAAGGAAAACAATGTGTAAACATACAGAAGGTTTTAATTAATATTTCTATACAAAAGATTTAGGCATGCTCATGGCTTTTATGAGATTTCATTTTTAATTTTTTTTAAACAAATAAAACATTAAAACAAACCTTCCAGAATGCAGTCTGAAAGGAAAGAAGTTTTACTTTTATTGAGCACATACTCAATGAAGTCTGTTTCTAGTGAAGGCAAAAAGCTGGTCAAACTTTATATCATGTCAGAACAAACTTCACATAGGAATTCTAATCCAAAAGAAATTAATGAGAGATTACAAATAAGCTTGGCTGAAGATGGAAGAACACTTTTTAATACATTGTTTTGGCAGCTAACAGTATCACATCTGATGTGTTCTTGACAGCAGTAAAGCCTTACAAAAGCATTGTTAAGGAACAGCATCTGTGAATGCTTAAAAGTTGCATTCACTGAACTGCAGGAAGTACTGTACTACATTTGATGTATTTGTTGCTGCTCAGAATATTCATGAGTTTCACTGGTCCTGGGAAGAATCAACCATTGAAATGGCTGAAAAGTCAATAGCATTTTGGTACAGAATCACAAAATCCATGTGAAAACCTCAAAATTCCTTAAAAAAGAGCCTACACTTTAGAACTGAACAATGCTTTCTGTTGCAAGGACCCATGGGATAGAAGTATTAAATTAGTTCATTGATTTAAGCTCTAGTTTACAAAAGCCCAGGGGGAAAGCTGCAAGGTTTTTTTTCCCCCCCCTGCTTCTTTTATATAACACATATTAACACTCTCAAATGACAGTCCAAAATGTTTCAGTAGGGGCCTTGAAGAGCTTGAAAACCAAATGAAGTGCCACAGAATAAGATGTTATTGGCACCAACCAAGACTTCACTTGCTAACATGGTTTGGATTACACTAAACAAAAACCTATGGGCTCTGATCACACAACTACAACAGCTGTAATGACAGCTATGACTGGTGGTTCTTCCCCTTGTTTTTAATAGTGTTGCTTCAACTATTCTTGCCTATGCCCATGGCAGTCTGTGCTAGTTTCACCATACTGGTGGTACAGTAATTCAAAAATGTTAACTATTTCTACAGGTGGCATTAACACTACATTCTACTAATGAAATTGCTTGTTTCTGCTCTGCTTTTGCTTTCAAAAATCACTTTTTTCTTGCTATTTAAGATTAATTAGTGTAGTCTAAATGCAATTAGAATGAAAATTAAGTCTCGGAAGGGGATAGGTGGAACTTGATATTTTAATGAATTATTTTTTTTTACTTTGGGGTTTTGGCTTCCCCTCCCCCCCAAAAAAATCTCAACACAAAAAGCTTTTTTCCACTTTCCAAGCTAGCTATAGGTCAGTTCGAGAGGACTACAGATTTCCAAGATTTTGAGGAAGTTACTGGAAAATATGAGGCAATTACTTCAAGCTTGATCTTAAATTTTATCCAAAACCAGACTGTGTTGTATTTGCACAACAGCCACTCAAAGAAAGCTGAAGTGCTTTGAACAGCAGCAATCACAGCAAACATCAGCAGGTAGGAAAGGCTCCAGGGCAGATCCATCTCCAGCACTCTGCCTCTAGGTATAACTGAGTCACCTCACCACAAGGCCAAGAATCTTACAAAAATCTTCTGTTTGACCAAAAATGTCCAACTAATCTAGTTTCAAGCTAGACATCGTTTCACTACAGTTTTTTCAACAAAAATTACATATATAGAGCTTCCCTTTGTACAACTCCACTGTGTGCCACAAACAACAGGCTATCAGTATTCCACTGCTTTGTGCATCCCAGCAAAACCTTTAGGAGCTTTCCTTCCCAATCATTCAATGATTAGAACTCCACACTTGGGCTCAAGCTTCACCTATTCTGATGCTTTTAGCAATCTACAGGCAGATTTCAGGTGTAGAGGAAGGTTGGATCTTACCCCTGAGCCTTTTAGGGTGAATATCAGTATAAAGCATACTAAAAATGAGCCTACTTTTCCCTAATTTATTCATCCTGCATTACAGAAAAATGGCAAAATTCAAGTGGTCTCAGAAGAGACCATAAACCATCTGATCATCATTACTGTTACACATGAGGAAAGTATGCTTCCTTACAGTTCACTTCAATATACAAATAAATTTAATTTGAAATGCTGCATCACACTAGCCCAAAAAAAACCCCAAACCAAAAAAAACCCAAAACAACCCCACAACCAACCCCACACAAAAAAACACCCACCAAAAAACAAAGAAACAAACTCACTCCCACTAAACTATGGACACCCCTGGAAAGCAATCCTTGGCAAATATACAGTGTGGCATCAAAGAAACAATTTCTTTCCAAATAAAACACTCAGAATTTAGGATTATCTTACAAATAAATTACTACTGTGTTTATATCTCAATGCTGAAAGGTAAACTACTAGTCTCTGATGTCTCATCCTTACAACAAAACTTTGAGCTTGCTCAAAATAACTCATTATTTACAAATAAAACAGTTCCAAAAAGAAACCTCAAGTTACACTAGCATAGTAAAAGTTACTTTTTTCAGACAAAAAAGCTAACTGTCAAAATATTTTTCTGACTTTTAGTTTACTCACAACAATCTGCTTTACTGTCATTCTCCATCATCAATCATTTCTTCTCATTGCATCCACCTCTCAAGAGCTTTTGATAACAGGGAAGTTATGCTGAGAAAAGAAGATTTGAAAGCCACGAGAACTGACAGAGGAAGTGAGGGCTGATTAGATTTTCCTTTTGATTAAGCATCTAGTACCTGTTAGTAAACACTGCATAAGACAACTGCATCATTTTAAATGCAAGGAAGCAACACAAACAGGATGGAATCAGCATCCCATCAAGAACATCCTCACTCTATCATATATAACTTTTCCTCACAGAATCACAAAAGCTTAGAAGGGAAATCCAGCACAGAAGTAATGCTACAAGTAAACACCAAGTTGGACAAAAAAAAAACCCAGTAAGTTTTCTCTGTGTTTTTAATATAGTTATAAAAATGCAGTTAAAAGCCTTGAACTTAAATTTCTCTGCAATAGCATTAGAAATCTACTGTTTCCAATAAAACCTCAGAACTTGTAAAAGCAATGAAGTAACAAAATTCATTAAAAACTGCATTTGTATTACAAAATAACTGATTTTCCATCTCCACAAAGAACAGAGTTCTGCTTGTGCATGCAATCTGCTCTTGCTCCACCCCATGCTAATTTTTTAATAAGCTTCATAGGCATACAAAATAGGTGTGTATCTGAAACTTGTTGAAATTTGAATTAGCTGAAAGACGAGCTGATAGAGAAATTACTTATTTGCCCAATAATCTTCATCCAGAGAGCTGTATCAGAGAGGTGAGATGTATCAGTGAGAAGAGGCATGTCCCAGGAATTCCTATAGATACATTTTTACTGACAGAACACACTAAAATGAGTAGTTTTTACTTAAAACCATGCTTTTAGAACAAATTCTGAAGACCCCTACAAGCCTGCAATTCCATACTCCGTCATGGCTATAGCCAAGTACATAACAAGAACAATTACATTCAATTGGCTTCTCTTTACCATGAGTAAAACACAAAAGCTGCTTAAGAACACAACAGAATTTTTCTCCATACCCCAGTCTTGGCCATTCTGTTAAGGTCTTATGTGAAATAATTTGGAAATAACAGCAGACCCATTCCTTTATTAAGCAGAATTAGCCCCTCTGCTTTAAACAAGACTTTTCAATAATTTACATACAGAAACAAACGTAACTCAACTCTAAGCATAAATAATGAATCATTGAAAGGAAATAAAACCTTTTTGGTTAGCCACTTACAAAGCCTGCAGAGCAACAGGCATTCTACATTTTTAATTTCAAGAGCTTCAAGTGTCAGCCCATTTTGATCCAACACATTCTTGATTGCTCTCAGTACAAGTTTCAAAGCTCTGCCCTATATTGTAAGAGTTGTAACCTAACCAATTTCACAGCTCACGTTTTTCTACCATCTTGCTACAAGCTTCTTTTATTACCCCAACCACAGACTTGTTACAGGTTTCTAGTTTTAGCACCTTCTAGAACTACAAAGATGTCCTCTTTCTCTGTGCACCAAGACAACCCAAAGGATATCCCAAACCACCCTCTCCAAAGGAGGTTCAATGTTTGTAATACTCTAAACCTGAAGTCCTAAGTGCTATACAAGCAAGGGCTTGGCTTCTTCCTTCCCCCTCCCTCTCCAAAAAATTAAAATAAGGAAACAAAAAAATCCTACCCAGAACAACCATCTTCAGCAAGACCAAGCTTGTAGTATTTTTTAATTAAATATGATGTTTCCATTTATATTAGTGGTCAACTAAAGCCTCAGCTACAATTAGGTATACCTGAAATTTAATGAACTCTCAAAGGCTAGCTGCTAAGGATTGAGAGGCTGGAAGGAGATGGATTCTGGCACCGTGGAGAGGAGAGAAAGATTAACAGAACTATCATGGAACTACACTGACAAGACTAAATTAAATCAACTCTCTTATCAAGCTCCTAGTGGATACCAGTCCCAAAGTAGCTTTACATACTCTGCTGGCAAAACAGTTTTACTACAGGTACACAAACACTTGGGAATTTTTAAGAGTTGAAAGTGTTTAGCAGTATTACAGAACACTTTGTACAGAACACTTACTGATAAACAGTATTTTACCAGACTACATTATATTCCTAACAAAGCTGCTGCACAGGTCAGCTTTACAAACAGCTCAAGCATTCAAAAACATACAGAAACAAGCAGACACATAAGCAAGGTAACTCACAGGGTTACATTTCAGAATGGCTTAATACAAATAAAGGAAGAGAATCAGCCTTTACTTTTCAGAGTGAAGTAGTAAACAGAGCTTTATGCCAGACTGTTCTATCATCTTCATATTTGATGAGGCAGTTAAGAAGCTATTTTGACACTACACCAAACACTATAGTCAAATGTCACTTGCCCACAGTATCTAAAACAAAATCCTGCAAGAAGTGGAGAATTTTTACCAGCTGACTACAGTTATTCCGCATATCTGTACATTCCGGTATTTTTTGTATGGCCAGGAATATCTACTCCAGCAGTCACAGCTAGTTAATGGGCAACATGTTCCAAGCAAAACAGTGCTAGAGGAACAAGACCCCTTCCTCCCACAAACCCACATAATGGGGAAGCCCATTTCTCCTCCTCGCACGAGTAATGTCCTGCACTCCCTTCTGCCACATCAGTTCCAAGACTCCCTATACCTTGCAAGTCAATCCAACTCGCTAATCCCACAGAAAAGCATCAACATTTTTTTCACTCTCCAGCTTAACGAGCTCAGCAGCTCACTGAGGATCATATAAATACCAGAAGCAGGGACGAAACATTTCCTTTGTTTCCTGACAATAGCAAATTCTTCAATCAGCTCACCAAGATATCTCACAAAGTACAACTTCATTAAACAAACTAACTGAAATTGTTCTAGAAGTGACTCACTTTCAGTTAAGGCAAAACTCATCAGTTTTATCAGGGCACTCACTATGCCTATAGTTCAAACATTTCTATACAATGTATGCTTTCAAGACTAAGGTGATAAAGATTTCCAGCCTTTGACATGGCCTACAAGTCTGTGAACTCTTAAGTTCAAACACAGGGCAGAGTTTTATTTTGAAGACTGTCCAAGGGGTGATTGCTACTCTGACCAGCCTGGTTAAGCCTCAGTTAATATTTTTCCCTTCTGGTGCCTGACAGAGTGCCTGTCAACTACTCGATTGCACAATGTAGCACTACAAGGTATTACTGTAGTACTTTTGCAGCCACTCAGTACCTTGGGTTTCTGCTGCAGCTAGCAATTCACAATGTATTTTGTGCCACTGCTTCAGTGATCAATTGCAGAAAAACTACAAAATGCAAGAATTCATTTTTGATCTATTAGCAGACAGGAAAAAGCAGGGGCCTGATTTCATTCAGTTTTGCATGATAGCTTAAAAACTGCAGAAGTAATTTTCCAATCTACAACTCCCCTACTTAGAGAATTTGAGGAACAGCAAGCCATTTGCAAAACACTGTTTACAACAATAAAAAGCTAGAATAATAGAATCATTTAGATTGGAAAAGACTTCTAAGATAACTGAGTCCAACCACTAACCCAGCACTACCAGGATCACCACTAAACCATGTCGCCAAGTGTCACACCTACACGACTTTTAAACATCTCCAGGGATGGTGGCTCAACTACTTCCCCGGGCAGCCTGTTCCAATGCTTGACTAGCCTTTCAGTGATGACGTTTTTCCTAAACCTCCAATCCTAATCCAACCTAAACTTCCCTTGCCACTACTTGAGGTTGTTTCCTCTCATTCTATCACTTGACACCTGGAAAAAGACACTGACACCCACCTTACTACAACCTCCTCTCAGGTATTTGTATAGAGTGACAAGGTCTCCCTTCAGCCTCCTGTTCTCCAGACTAAACTAGCCCACTTCCCTCAGCTACCTCAAGCAGATACTTTGTGCTTTGGAATCTCCACTGCTTCCCATCTCACAGATGCCAACTACACAAATACCTTTGATAGCAAGTGGCTGTTTGAGTTTTAAAGCATTCTGGCATCCAGCATACAAACTGCTTCATTACTGCCCAGCAGCAAGACAGACAAGATCCTACGTTAATAAATGCATTAGGCAACTGAAGCAATACAGATAGGACAGAGCTTTGCAAGGTCTGAGGCCTGACCAGAGCCGAGCTTAGATTGCCTATTCCTACAGCTGGCCTTCGGGAAGTTTAGACCAACAGAATGTCCCATGCAAGGGGAGCCAACAAGGAAGCTTTTATTATGCTACATGATCAAAAGATACTCTTTCACTTACCCAACAGCACATTAAATAAAACTTCCCAATATAACAATGGAAACGGAACACAGCTTCTTCTTAGTAAAGGAGTACCTTAAAGAAGGGAGAAAAACTGTAGGAAAGTACTCCTCTAGGCTACAGCTATTCTTTTCAGTCAGGCCATAAGAAAGCAGGAAAGGAATTTAAAAGAACACCAGTCTGAGTCTTGGTTCTCAGAAGTTCTGAAAGAAAAAACTCATCTGTGACCATGAAAACTAGTTTTCTGCTAATTGAAGTCATAAGTTCACACACACAACATCCATGCTCTTCTTCAGACTGTTATCCCAATATCGAGCCAGAAGAAAAATGCTCTGCAGGTGGCTTGCACAGCTGACTGGTTTCTGAAAACACAGAGCCAAATTATCAGTCTCTTTTGCAGGCTCTCCTTGTGTTCAGACCTCATTCAAAAATCTGTAGGATTTTTATGCTGGAGCTCTCTTAAACTCTGAGAGGTTTGACTGAACCTGGACAACAGGCTGCATGCAGTACTAGAGAGATGAAGCAGAAACCACGCTTCACTTCCTTAGAAAACAATAATAAAAAGACAGATGCACACACAGAGGCTGAGAAGTTTAAAGCAATGCCATCTACCCAGTGCAACAAACCTTCCCAGCTGAACAACAAAAAAGACCAATTATGATAAAAAAGGACAGACTTTATACCATAAACATCTCAGTAGTTCCAAGAAATTGAATAGAAAAGTAACAATTTTTGCATCTGTGTGAATGAAATGTGACCAAAAACCTTTAAACTCCTTTTTCATTCTTACGCATTCAGGACAAAATAACCTAATGAATAATTGAACAGCCAAGAGAGCAAAAGCATAAAACTATCATTTTCTTAGAGGCCAGCTGTGATTTAAGTGACCTCCTTTGGTTGTTATTTCCCATGTAAAACATTCTCCTTTTAGTCACAGCCTATTCAGAAAAGAAGTCCCATTCACTTTGTCACACTACTCTCAATATATTGAGTCTGTAAGAAATCCTGTGACCCCCAAATAAGCAGAAGAGACCAAGGAATGAAAAGGCCTTCTGCAAAATGAAGGGGCAGGGGGGGGAGGGAGGGGCAGAGAGAGAAGATGCTTTCAGATTAAGTTTAAATGCCTCTGCAAAACACTCCTTAGCAAAACAAGCCATGATTCCAAAAGTTTGCTGCACACTAAACAGCAATTTAAGCTGTTTGGCTTAAAAAACCCACACAGCCCCCCACAAAAAAACTACAGCATTAGTTTTAATGAGAGCTTGCTTCATGAAAACTCGTATTAGGATTACAAAACTCCTAGTGCAAATATATGTACCAGTGTAGAATATAACACTGTCTATTACACTGTCCACCAAGGAGAGCAGAAAAATTGCTAATAATACTTTAGGCATTATAGATTGATGAAGACTATACATATGGCTCTAAGGTTTTAAAAGTGACATCTATTCAGTCAGTTCAGTCATCTATTCAGTTTTTTTTTCTTGAAGGGATAGCTGGGGAAAGATTTGCTGCACACAGAAGTTGGAGCATCATGGCCTTCCAAAACCTATCCAGAATTAAATCAGCATAACATTCTTCTGCCTGCACTCCTGAAAGTTAACTTTGATTTGCTAGTCAACAGATATCCTAACCAAAATGATTCTGCAGGTGCATAGCATCTTTCCTATGATGAAACACCCATTGAAAGCCAGAAACAGGCAAACATGTCAACACAACTTCACAAAACAAGTCATTCTTAGCAAACAGTGAAGGAAGAATCTATAGAGGAGCTTCTCAACTTGATAATACAAATGCCATTTCCTATTTATATCAAGTTACTTCTGTGTCTAACACAGGAAAAAAGAATACTGTTTCAATTTAACCACAGATTTGGGTCCAGGTGCTCTTGTTTACTTTCTTCAGTCAGCCTTAATTCAAAGTAATTATATGGATCCATTTGTTCACTTAGGTTACAAGATTACTTAGAGAAAGCAAAAACACTGCACCCAAAAACAGAACAGTGAAGGGCGCCCTCATGGTTTCTGGGGGGAAGCTTTGCTGCATTCCCTTAACTCTTCTCTCTAACTATCTTTCCAGTATGTTGACAGTATATCTGTACTTTCTTTCATTTGGTTTGTTTTAACCTGGACAGTGTAAAAACAACACCAAAATCAAAACTAAAACACACCAAGTTTTTTCAGTAAGATCTGACAGAGATATAGGCACAGGCCATACCGGAATAGAAGTTAAGCACTGTGAACTGACCCCATCAATCTGTTCTCTTATCTTTACATGAATGGAAGGTCTAGAAGGTATGTCACAACTAGGACAGCTCATTCCCACTTGACTCATTTTTGATCAAAAGTCCACTAAATGTATTTCTTCTCCATAGATGCACAGTACATGCTCTGAAGGTTCATGCTGATTTATGTATACAGAGCTTTTCTCTAAGAGAAACATTGATTCTGGTACTAAACCTTCACAACACACATCTGGGTCGATGCCTACCTAGTGCAAAAAGCTGCAAGCGCTACTTAGTAATACACTGACATATAAACCACAGAGCTAGAGACACTACTGTGTACTGAGTAACAATACTCAGTGAACCTCTCTGCAAGCCTCCACAGTCTCTGCCAAGGACATTTGTAAAGGCAAGAAGATTAGCAGCTTTTGAAGAACTACCTACTCATGGAATCACAGGGCTGTGTTTACAGTGAGGGAGACAAAGATGTGAGCTTCAGTGATTTCTTAGTGCTTTGTGCCTACAAATATGACTTCTTTCAACTTTCCATCATCTCCTCAAGTGAGTATTTTTCAAAACTTCTGGACAATAAACACAACCTCTGGTCAATGAAGGAGACTATAGGTAGTTCCCATAAGAATATGTGTGCCAACTAGCCATACATGCTTATAACCCCTTAAACTATTTCTCACATCACATCACAAGAAGTGGCAATTATGAATTAAGATCATTTTGAATCTTGTTAGGTGAATACTGGAAAAAAAGTATCTGGAAAAAAGGTGCTCTACTACAAAAAAAGCAAATATGACTGTTGTCAACTTCGAATCCAGGAATGAGAAACTTTGCCAACTACCAGATACCTAGATTTGTCTAGCAAATACACAATTCAGAAAGGTAAAATATCTATACAAGCTGAAAAGATGCCTGGTACCTACTTGTAGAACTCATCTTTAAAAGAGGTTCAGAATCATTGTTTCTTTATCTCAGCCCTAGATTACTTGCTACTGCTTGATCTTTTTGTGTTACAGTTCTGCTCTGTCCCCCAAAGCAGCACATACAGAGAATACTGCAGTCAAGGTAACCATCATGGCTTTAATTCAACTGTCCATGAAATGTTCCTGCTCACTGAACCATTCTGCACCCAATAGCAACCCACTGGGGCTACGCAAAAGCAATCCAACAACCCAAGAACAAAGCATTGCCCTTGTAAGCTGCTATGTAAGACCACAAACCATAAGAACAATGCCTGTATATGACTGTATTATGAATCTTACACAGGACTACAAAGCAGTGACAGGTGACTTTCAAGAATCCATTTATTGCTCTGACCAAAACAGTAGCACAGTGGAGACAAGTGACCATAGTCATGCAATTTTCTTTGCCATGGCACTCTGCTCCACATACTGATCTACTTCTGGCATCCCACTTCACATGTGGAGAGAAACAAGATGTAGAGCAGTTAAAAGGTGTTAGTATTGATTTGACAGGCTTGATGATTTGGCACAAATACAACTTGAGATCCCAGGGCCAAAATATAATACCTAAGACTTACATGAAAAAAAGGTTCTAGTCACCAATGCAAACTTTCCCAGGATCTTAAAGTAATTATTAATGACAATCTCAAGGGCACAGCCCCTCTCCCTGTCACAGAGTTTGGATAAGATGCATCTGATGACAGCTGCTTGCTTTTTCCCCCACCTCACCTCATCAGTTTCATTTCCGGTTCAGTGAAATGAAGACAGACAATTAACATGGATTCTTTCAAAGAACTATGAAGCAGGTCAGTCTGATAACTGAAGAGCTGGGAACAAGCTGGAACAGCTGGAAACAGCAGCCTCCTAACCCAGATCTGTCTGATCAGACTGTTCGGTCACTGCAATTACAACAACAAAGCCAAAGGCAGTAGGACTTCCCCATTGCCTTCTCTCTTTTTTTTCATTAAGTAACTGCACGAAATATCCAGCTTTTAGAAGAATTTCCATATAATTATGGCTATTAGGAAAAAAAAACAATGGGAGATACCAAATTTTAGACAGCTTGCAAACTCAACATCAAGCATTACAAACACAAAACATCCTACATAAGACACTCCAGGCTGCTGGGCTACCCATGTAGCACATGCAGTACCTTCTCTTTTTTTTTTTTTTTGACATTGTGGGAGCAGCTACACACTCTGACAAAACACAAATGATTTGTTCTCTCTCAGGTACACAGCCACTCAGTACAACTTAAATCCTGGGGAGCAACATCATTTATGGCTCTGCGCTCATTCAAAAATACAAGCAACCTTCTCCTGAGAAACTTCACAAAGAAGTGGAGTTGCTACAACCATTCAAACAACATGACAATTTTTATACCATTTCAGTCCTCATTACTGAGATTCTCTTTTTAAGAACTACAAGATAACCCACTTACATTGGCAACTGAATGAATTTGAATGAATCTGGGCAGTTTAAAATAAAAGTGAGAAGTCTAAGCTTTTGAAATACCAGTTCAGAAGACAAGAACTAGCTACTGAAAAAGCTATAAAAGTTTTATTACCACTTTTCATAACAATGGATATTATCCACTCTACTATTTACGTATCTAGAGACAAATCTATCAAGCAAGACAATTCTGAATTTATTTTTGAAGAAAATCACTGAAAGTTTTCATTAGTCAATCGAATTTTGGCTGATGAGATTAAATTAGCTGTAACTAAGGCTCCTCTATGGATGTATAGGCAGAGCTGAAGGTAAAGTCTCTGAAGCCAGTATTGCTCACCAGGCCAAATGCACCAGAGGCACAGCCAGCTGGGCCAGTCATGGGCTGTGACATAGGATTTGCTGAGAGCCACTCTTGCACTGAGGTGTCTGTACCACAGCTTTTGTCAGGATAGAAGCAATTAACTTTTTTCATGTATTACCCAAGCCTTTACTGAAAACAGCAAATACCACTGTATATTGACAACAACTACTACTGCACACCAAGTTCAGACTTTTCTACTGTCCTGGTTTTATCTGGGATAGAGTTAATTTCTTCTCAGTAGCTGGTACAGAGCTCTGTTTTGGATTCAGTAAAGGAACAATGTTGATAACACATTGATGTTTTCTTTGTTGCTAAGTTGTGCTTATCCTAAGTCAAGGACTTTGTGTCTCATGCTCTGCCAGTGAGAAGTGCACAAAAAGCTGGGAAGGAGCATAGCTGGGACAGGTGATCCAAACTGGCCAAAAGGATTCCACACTGTAAAACCTAATGCCCAGAATATAAACTGGGGGAGTTACCCCGAAGGGGCTGATCAGTGTGTGGGGACAGAGTCTGGCATCAATCAATGGCTGGTGAGCAACTGTATTGTGCATCACTTGGGTTTTTCTTTATATTATCATTTTTACTATTATATTTTACTTTGTTTAAATTATTAAATTGTTCTTACTTCAACCTACAAGTTTTACTTTTGCTTCTCCTCCAGGAAGGAGGAGCCAGGGGTAAAGGGGGTGGTAAGCAAGAAGCTGCATGGTGCTTAGTTGCCCCCTAGGGTTAAACCACAGCATCTATGAGGAAAATGCTCCAGAATTTCAATCGGTTATTGCTTTGGGGCAAAAAGCAACAATATAAATGTTACTGGTCAATGTGTTCAAGTAGTGAGGCAAAAGGAAGGCAGTACCACAGAATATTCTAACTTGGAAGGGACCCACAAGGATCATTGAGTCAAACTCTTTAACTGAATGGCCCAGACAGGGATTGAATCCACACCCTTGGCATTACTAGCACCATGCTCCAACCAACTGAGCTAATCTCACACAATATACTGCAGTCCACATAACACAGGGAAAAAGAAAAAAAGCATGGGAGGGAAGAACACTCACAGGGAATAGTGGGAATCGCAGAAATAGCGGGACATCTCTCAGTCCACCCTTGAAGCGAAGCGGATGCACCAAACTTTCTCTTCAACTGCTACTATCCTTATCCTCAATAATCCATCTCCTTTTCTGACAGTTGGCAGAGGGAGCCCATATTTCAGTTTGGGATCCCACTTTGAGATCAAACTTCTCCCATCTCAATTCTTCAGTTAATAAATTCCTCTTATTCTGTTATTTTAAAACACTTAGAGACTTACTGTTCTATCAGAGTGATTTGAACAATAACTGTAACCCCTTGGTTTGGGAGAAAAAAAACTGTTGGAAATTAAACTCCTCACTTCATACATAATAAAGGTAATATAGAGTGTGCTATAAACTATTATAGTCTAGCTGCACCCTCCTATGTAGTATGCTACAGAGTGAGTAATGCGACAGATATCCTAGGCGACAAAGCTGGATATCCCACAGCTTTTGGTTTTGCGCTAGAAACTTAACGGAAGTCAATTCAAGCACAAAGCATAGTCCTTGAAGCTTTCCATAACACACTTTGAACTAAATAAGTAAACTCTATCTACACCATCAAGTAGCAAAGGCTTTATAACACTTTGCAGTTTCCACGGTGATTTGAAAGCAGTTTCCAGTACCAACAACTTTCACCTTATCCTCCAAGCGGTTTCATCAGCACCACTGTGATCATTCCGACAGTGAAACGCCCTGGTACAGGAAGCAAATTCCAGTTTGAAGTCCATGCACTTTGCAGCAGTAAAAGGGCCTTTATCACGTTACTGTCATGTCCAAAGCCTCTGTCCTGCCCTAAAAGTACCTGCTTGCTGGCGAAAGAGCCCGTCGGGGTTGGAATCGCTCGTCGTGTGAGCCGCAGTAAGACCCTGCTGACCCGAGACACGCTCCTGCGGACCACTGGCGACCGCCCGTGACCCTGTCCGGCAAACCCGCACCCCCCTCGCCCCAGGCTCTGCCGGGGGCGCCCTCAGCGGCCCCGCCGCCGGCTCCTTTACCTGGTGAAGAACTCGGCGAAGCTGCTGCCGGCGCCGGCGATGCCCACCCGGTGCCGGGCCCTCTCGGCGGGCTCCTGCGGCGGCGGTGCCGGCTCGGCGGGCGCGGTCCCTCCGTGGGCCAGGTGCTCCGGGGCGCTACGGCGGCGGCTCACCTCGTACGTGTTGCGGGAGTTCAGGTTCACGTCCGTGAAGCCGAGGGGCGCCGGGAGCAGGGCAGCGGGCTCCGCC
>VZRQ01002554.1:608522-621602 GCA_013397975.1 Machaerirhynchus nigripectus
GGCCCTTCCCCCCGGAAAATCACCATAGAGAGGCCGGGCAGGAAGCGCCCGCCCGCTCGGTCGCCCTCGCGGCAGGGCCGCACCCGGAACCATAGAGATGCCACCCGGACAGGCTGCTCCCCGCCAGAGGCGCTGTGGAGGCCGCGCCGCCGCCCGCCCGATACCGAACCCCACTTAAAGACTCGCGGCCCGCAACGTGTACCGCATTCCGCCGGTATGCGCGGCTACCGAAAGCCCAGCCCGGCGGCCTCATCCCTGCATCCCCCTGTCCCTGCCCCAGAGCCGCCTCTGCTGGGATTGAACGAAGTGTCCCGGCACGCCGGCGGCCGGGAGCCGGCACACGCACTGCACACAGCCGCCCCGCCTACGGGACCGGGGAGCCGGCCGCGGCACAGCCTGGGGAGGGCTGTCCCAGCCCTGGGAGCGGGGTGGGCTCCGAAGAGGGCGGCGGAGGGCCCAGGGAGCCCCGGCACCCGTGTGCCCGCGGGGGCGGAGCTGTGGCCTCGGGGGACGGGCAGGGCACGACAGCATCGCGTTTTGGAGGAGACAGGACCTGCCTGAGCTTTGGGGGAAACGGGACAGGGAGAAAAGAGAAATGAGATCGACAGTTCGAAATCCTGGGGTGAATCCTCTCCTGAGCAAGAGATGGGGTGTCATAGCTCCTCAGGTTAACGCCGGGGAGGCGGATGGAGGACACTTACAGAAGCAGGTCCCATCTGTTTCCCACCACGTCTCGCAAAAAACCCAGGTTATTACACTCCCCTCTGCCCAGCAGGAGAGCAAGAGAGCAAGGCCACAAGTCACACGCAAAAGAAAAGGCAAAGGGGCTTCAAATCCCCAGAAAAGCAATAAGAGCAGAGGTCTCATACTTGGTCTGGTAGGCTACCCCTCATCCTAGGCAAACACAAAAAGCGACACCTCAACCCAACAGATTACTCATGTATTCCAACAGTAAATACTCACAATTCGTAGCAATGGAAGTGCCGTTCTCCTGGAAATCCTTGGCCAAAGAAGTTCTCCATTTAATAACCCCACCTTCTAAGGTGTGCCGGTGTGGTGGAGGGCCTTACTTTTAAAGGTGGGCAAGTGGGGCATGCCCAGAGAGAGGCCTCACCCACCATGGGGAAGAAACTCTCTTTAGTTTTCTTTTTTTTTTTTTTTTTCTTAAAAATTGTGAGCATTTTGGAAAGAAAGGTTTAAACTGGCAATCTTCATCTAAATGAAAAGTTGATGCATTTCATTGTGTTAGGTCTTTTTGTTAGCACTTTGCAATGTAAAGTCTTCTGGGCTTTGCTTAAGTGAAAAGAGAAAAGTGATTTCTCTTTTTCTTGTCATCTTGTAACTGCACTTTTGAGGTCAGGTGTGCAACACTGGTGTTAGACACAACAAGGAAGTCTGATCTCACCCCTTTTGACTTGAGTAACTGGCAAATACTTGGCATCTCAAATCTGATTTGACTATCTTGATAGCAGGCATGCAGCCTCATCCAGCTACAGCTGAGCCAGATAAGGGACCATTGGCCTCAGGTGCTTGCAAAAATATCCAGTAAATACTCCCAGGATTGCCTATCCTTTGGATATGACCACTGAACTGCATGTTGGATCACTTTGTAGGCTACTTTGGTCGAAAGAAACCATTAACAAAGATTAACTAATTAAGCTTTTTGGTTAGCTAAAGCTTTCTAATTAAGGTTTTTTGCTGTAACTAAGATGGTAGGCTTTTTGTTCTCCACTGTGATCTGGGTCATCTCAGACACATGGAGGCTGATCACTGCCTGCCGAGTGAACGTACATCCTGGGCACTACAGCGGCTCTCTGCCTTTACCAGTGAGGATTTCAGGTTTAAGGAAACACTCAGATCCAGAGAGTGTCTGCTTTCATTTTCAACCAAGTGTTCATTGTTTACCTGGGATGCTCTTTGGCAGTGTCATCCTTGAACAGACTTCAGTGATTTCATTAATGCAGCAGCAGCAAAGCAGTACTAGATGTTAAACAAGCTAAGCAAAATGAAGACTGGCACTGAGGGTGTAACGCAGGTCTGGCTTATGGTAAAGTGATTTCAGTCAGTGCAGGAGGGATAGTTGGTAATTATGCCAAGGATTCCAAAGGACAGCACATTGTATTGCACAAAATAAGACAATTTGGTTCATTGCATTTGCATTTATTTCCACCTCCAGGACTGCTGTGATTTAATCCCAGACAGCAACTAAGGCCCTTACAGCCACTTGTTCAATCTCCCAGTGGGATGGGGGAGTGTAAAAATGAGGAAATCCATAGGTAGAGATAAAGACAGTTTAACAGGTAAAGAAAAAGCTGTGCACACAAGGAAAGCAGAGCAAGGAATTCATTCAGCACTTCCCATTGACAGACAAGTGGTAGGCCAGTTCAGCTCAGTCTGATTTGAATGAACAAGGATGAGCGGGCAGTCTGCAGAACGTTGTGAGCAATCCACAGGGAAGAAGTGTGACTAAATAGCAGATTATGAATGAGGAAACTGTAATTTACAATTTGTTCCCAAAGACTGAGAAACTACACTAGTCTGTAAAAAAACCCAAACAACAAACTGTACAACTAATAAGCCAATGCCCATCACTAACTTCTTGTTATCAAAACAACATAACAAGGACTCAGATATTAGTCTATCTCTTGTGCCAATCAATGCTGCTAACTGGAATACCCACTTAACAGGTACACCCATAACCAATACATAGGTGATGATTTCTCAGACCTGTTTCATTACTTCTGTAATTAAAATATGGAATGGCTTCTTCATATCAGTGTATAGGAAGAGCTGTACCCTAGGGCTCCCAAAACATCAGATGTTCTTCTATTTGCAATATAGTTGTGATCTCTGGCAGTTCACTCCTGAAGCTTTCACTTCTTTGGAAATACTACTTTGGAAAGAACATCTTGCGCCCCACTAATAGCAGTTTGCACTTTTAATACAAAGCCCTCTGGACAAGATCTCATCACAGACATGCAGTGTAACTAACAATTAATTAAGTTGTTTGGCAGACTGCTGCACACTGGAAGCTGCTCCTTGGCACACTCCCAGTCCTGCTGCAGTCCTAGAATTAAATTACACTGCTTGTGGATCAAACATGCTGTATACCTGTACTAAGGCAATTCAGTCTGTATTACTTTTCTTGTGTATGTTTATGCTTGTGGTGGTTCAAACAGTGCCAAAACCACCCTGAGCACTGCTGTGGGCTAAGCTGCAGTTGCCATTGCTCTGCTAGGCACCAGGAGCCTTTCCAGGTTATTGGCAGTCACTGGAGGACTCTCCTTCCATGTAACCTCCATTTTTCCCACTGTCAGACTGGGCTAATTAGATGACATACCTATATATAGACTTCTGTTTCCTTCTGGATATCACCATCAAAATACAGAAAAGCCAAAGACTGCAATGTATCCAAATGTTCCTGGTTTAAATGTCACTAAACCCATATGGACAGAGAGTTACCTGGAAATCACCCTTATCTGAAACCTGTTTAAAATAGAAAAAACAGAAGTATTTATTACCACATCCAAAACAGATTTGTAATCACACAGGTTCTTAATAGTGTAGAAGAAATTAATGAAAGTAATTTAAAATCCGCTTCTGTTCCAAAAGTTCCAAGTCTTCTGCTTTCCTCTTTCTATCCAGTTAACCAGTTAGACACTTACCTGATCCACAGTCTCTGTCCATGCCTGCCAGAAACCTCATGATGTGTTCACAGAGACTTTGAGTTTTCTCTTTCTTCTTGTACAAATTCACCCTTTGAGATGCACCAAAATGGGCAGAGGACAGACAGAGATGAAGCAGAAGCAAAGGAACAAATAAGTGTCAACAGGTAACACAGGTTGTATTTCTCAGCCTGAGATCCTCACTTGCTCAGGCAGTAACCCTGTGTTGTTAGGGCAGGCATATTTTTAGAATGAAGTGAAAAGGGGATCACTGTAATGAGGAGGGGATCTGAGCCCTCTTCTCCTTTCCCTGAGAACATTTTGGTCAGTTGTTCTCTACCTACCTCTTTTGGGTTTGTATAGGGGATTTAGAGGACCAAAAACAGTTACTCTCTTACATATTTCATCCACTGATCTTGAATCACTTGTATTCAGTCTCAACTGGTTTGGAAGGTTTTAAAAATTTTCTGGCTTTTAGGCAGGATAGCAGCATGGTTCTTAGCCTACAGCAGTACCTATTTTTTGTGGGAGCTCATTCAGGTACAGGGATTTTACTTTGCACTTTTCCTACCAACATATATTGTCACATGCAATGAGAGTGTTTACTTTTCTAAAGTTAATATGTTGTTGATAAAGATTTGTTAGTCCTCCGCTATGGTGATTACAACAAATTCCTGTCTCAGTCTTGTGCTGTTTGCTTACTGAGTCATTAATATTAATAAAATCACTTCTATGGCCGATAAAGCATAAGCAGGAAGAAAAGTGATTCTTGGAATTTTCCTTTAAATTATTTTATCAAGTCATATTGCATTTATATTGTGAAATTAAAATTTTTTAATAATGTTGTAATACACATTGGGGGCTATGAGAACAGGAGTCTGTCTTTCCATTCTCCAAATCCTCTTCACTTCATAACATAAGTTCACATTAAGTATTTAGGAATAATCCAGTTGATCTGATTTTAATCTACCCTGGACCTACAGATGCTATGTGTGATTATACAGCATGACTCTAAAATGTTGCCAAGACTAAGTATCAGTTCCTGGGTGCTCTCCAATTCTGTCTGATAAATTTAGTGGCAAGAGAAGTCCTCTAAGAAAAAAGTCCACTAAGATAAAACTTGAAAGAGTCTTTCCTCCTGAACTCAGTGAGAACTGAAAGGGGCTTAGGACTATTTGCAGATGAAAACTTTTAATTGGATTTTATTATAAATTATTTTCTTGAGATGTGATCAGCACAGAAGCTTTCAAACCTTTCATAGAAAGTTGAAGAATTTGTCACAGAATGTACAAGAGCAAATGAGTGAACAGTTTTCAGTGACAATGTTGGTGTGAATTGATCTTACAGATCCAAAATTACTTAGTTTTATTTTTTGCCTTTTTTTTTTGACATTTTTGTCCCAGCAGTTCTGTTGGTTTCACAGCACATGAAGCTGAGAGATGCAGATACAGGAATAAGTGGCTGGAAGCAAGAGCTGCCTATCTCAGTTTACAAAACACTGCTTGTGAATGTTGAACCAGGTCCTAAATAATAGTAAAAATTAGTTTATCCTTAAAGGAGAAAGTCTCCCTTATATTGGGCAAACAGAATAAGAGGGAGTGGTTGGAAAGTTGGAAAGGGTAAGGTTCAATTTACTGCTGTGTGTTTAAGCTGCACTAAACTGTCAGACAGTCCCTCAGGAAATGCTGCAGCCAGGCAAAGCCAGTAGGAGTAGGACTAATCACAGGCAGTACAAAAGGGGAGAAACTCTTAAAGCATATTATTTATTAAGGACATTTGTTAAGTATATTTGCTAAGAAATGTTTGTCTCTTTGTACAAACCAACATGCAACATTTGGCACCATGGATGGACAGGAACGAGGGAAATGAGAAAAAAAATTAAAAAGAAGAGGCGTGTATTTACTACGCAGAGATATCACCTTCTAATTATGCAGCGTTGCATCCTACACATATCCTGAGCTATTTTCCAGACAGCACTGAGAGCTTGTGTTGCTGAGTTATTCTATAAAGCTTTATGTTATGCTCATCACTGAAGCGTCCCAATCCAACACTGCATCATGTAATGGCTGTAAATGCAGCTGTTAGATGATGGCTGTGGCTGAATAGTGTGACAGTGGAACACTTCTCATTTTTCAGTTCCAGGGGTATAACTTATTTTATCCTGACTCAGTCTTAAGAACCAGTCATACATCCTACCTCCCCTTCTCTGTGTAATTGTTTCCATAGATGGAGCATCAAGGAAGAATTGAAAGAGACCTGTCCCCAGTCTAAACAGGGGTGTTTCATGGAAAGTACCTATCGTGCAATCAAGCTATAGCCAGTGCAACTGATATTTGGCATGTTCATTTGACAGGAAACGAAGCACATACTACAGACAAGGGCTTTTGTTTATCTTTTGTTTATCTCAAACACAAATTTGCTCAGCTCTCCCTAGAGAAGGAACATGGAGCACTAGGTGGGAAGGTGTGTGAGCTGTGGGAACTGCTGGGGCAAAGACTGTAATCAAGGGACTCCTGCAGGTTGGATTTGTTTCTGACCAGGGATAATTTCCGAGTAGTTATTACTACAGTGATCTTTGCTGTGAACGTTTTCTGTGGCCTTTACCAGCATGAAGTTTGGGGAAACCCAGATTAATTTGCAGATTAAGAACAAGAATTTGAACCTGAGTCAAATTCCAAAGTAGTAAGTGTAGGCTGCGGAACCTTATCTGCTGTGCTTCATACATCTGTAAGTATCCTTGAGCATCAATGCCCAGTTACTTTACATGCTGTGGTCCAGCCATGAGCTTGCAGTAAGTGGGTAAGTTAGGCTTGCCAGTATGGGCTCATACCCTAACTTAGGTAATAGAAAATTTGTGTTGTCAAATGAGTCATAGGAATCCAAAGATTGCTCTAAAATACGTGTTGGGAGAGATTATAAGGATGTGGAATCTTCAGAGAAAGAACAGTGAATATAGGGCTGTGAAGCCTTCAAAGGGCTTTTATCTGCCTCCTGGCATCACTTCTGCCTTGCTTCTATTCTGTGTACTGTATTCCCCTGCTAATCCTCAAACACAGGTTTTCCAAGCACCAAGCCTTACTTGTGGCAGTGGCCACTACGGATCTTCCCTTCAGGACAGAAACAATTGTGCATCATGCCCGTGTAGTGTGACTGTGCAGTCCAACCAGTTCTAATAGGGGCTGCGTGCACACTTGTAACAAGATAAGAGACTGAAATGGTCCTTATGAAACACTGAAATTCAGTGCCTATCAAGTATCACTTCTCCCAGGTGCCAGAAAGGTTTCCAGCTTGCTCACAGGCTGTTTCAATAAATCTCTGAAATAAATGAACACAAAACAAAACAATAAGCAATGTTGTGGCTCTCTGAAATTCTTTAAAGTCAAATCATGTTGATTAGAGATTAAATTTGACTTCTTAATTCTGAGTGCTGGGCACTGCCCCATGTAGACAGAAAATCCATTTGCAGCCTGTCCTTTAAAAATAATGCACATCATCTCTCAAAAAACTATTTAGACATTGTGGGGACATGGGCAAAAAAGTAAGAAAAACACACATTGATTTTCTAATTAATTAAAATTCACATATTCTGAAGCAAACCAAAGACATCATTTATCTGCTATGTTGGAAATGTATTGTCAAAAGTGGAGACAAATTAATAATTTATACAGGGATCTGAGTATGATTTGGAAATAGTTCTGCCACATCAGTTGCTAAGAGTGAATTTCAAAAATCTTTCATTCTTCAAGATCTGTGTGTGCCCTCTATTGGAAACACAGGGTGGATTGCATCTTTTCATCTTAATTTTAAAGCTAGTTTTATAAATGCTATAACAGTCAATGAGGCATTTGTATCTTAAAGTATACAGAGGTAGAATTTTGAAATGATCAGCACTTCATTATAGACTGGTTTTCACATTATCTTGATTACTTTAACCTAGATTAAACAGTATTCAAAATAATACAGGTACAGATTACTATAGTAATGTCATGTATTTTGCATTTCTGTTTAGAAAACAAAATCAGAAAGCTCTTTTCTGCAATGCACCTCTCTGGAAAATGGCAGGCACTGTCATAAAATACCTGAGCAGCTGAACACATTCCTTTGTTAAATAAAGCGCTACTCAAAAATACAGCTCACGTGCAAGAAAGCAAAGACAGCATTAAAACCATCTTTCTGCCTCCTAAACCACTGGGCAGTGTCAGGAGCCAACTCCACCCCAGCATTCCTGCAGACAGATGCGTGCTGCTTTGCCTTGCAGAGGTGCTCCACGGCTGCCAGAGAATGGTGCTCAAGATGAGGAGAGTTAAGAGCACTATCAGGGGGCTGTCTTGCAACTAAAGCTTTTGTTTTTACCTTCTAGATTTGGGACTGTACCTAAATGTCACAATGGGCATTTAATCCGTACCTGAGTTGGCAAGGGTATCTGCTCTGAAGATGAAAAATACTGTTCAGGCACTGGCACTCTCCCAGGAGGGCCCAGTCTGGTGGGCCAGAGGGGGTAAAGTGCCAGCCCTGATCTGTCATCTGAGCTGCCTTGATGGAGGCAGCTAACTAGAACTGAGCCAAGGGAGCTGGTAAAACCTGGGCCACTAAGAACACCAGAAGGGGAAAACCAAGAAGTTCACTTATGCTAATTCTGAGGAATAATAAAAGAAATAAAATCAAGATAAAAGAAAGCAATGGAATGACCGTATCACTGAAAAGCAATTTGCCAAAAACCCCAAGATGGCTAAATGATTGATGTCTACTCAAAGCTAAACCAAAGTGCAGACCTTTCGACTTCTGGGATTCAGCTCCAAAACTGAATACTGAGAACAGCCCCAGGAATAGTAGAATACAGCAGAGAGAGAAAAATAAAGCTATTAGGAAGGTTGCTAAGGCTCTAAATGGCTCTGTGCATTTCCTGTATCACTAGAGGTTGAAAGGGATAATCAAAGAGGATTTAGGCAGTCCTGGGAAGGGGAGTATTTTCTTCTCTATGTCAGTTGTAAACTGGAGGACATGATGGGAAGAGAGCTACTCTCACTCTAATCTTTTCAGTAATGAAAAGAAAGCATTCTCTCAAAGTGAAGAGTGTAAGATAAATCAGAGCAATCCTGTAATTTTAAAAGCCTAAGAGTCATCTTCTCTAGGTGGCATACCCAAGAACTCTGGAAGCACTTACACATTTCGTGGTAAGTGCTAGAAAAAATACAGAGCTTTTCGTGTGAGACCTGAAGGGTCAAAATAGTGCAACTTCCCTTTTTCTGTCTAGGAAATCAGTTCAGCTGCTTAGTGGTCCAGCCAGCAAGAGGTGACATCTTCACTGCTGAGTACCCCTTGCGCTGTGGTACCAGCAAGTATTGTGGAAAAGCCATTTACCCATAGTTTTTGTTCTCCTAATGCCCTTACACAAGAATACCAAATGCAAATAGAGTATCTCCAAATTAGGTCATAGAAAGCATCACAGCACCCCTACAGACTGGAATTCATAAGCTCTCATACAGTAGTGCTTGGCAGGGCTTTCCAAAGAATGAATTTGGTATCTCTGGCCTTTCTGTCTGCGAGAGAAGCCAGGCACTTTTCCCAAAAAGTAATTTGGTTGGATATTACATTTTTTTTATTCACCCTTACTTAACTTTAAAGGTATTCCAAACTCAAGAGCTGATTTGCTAAACTCATAGTGAAATCACCGAGAAAACCATATTAACTTCAAAATATGTGAAGAACTACAGAGTGGACTCTGTATTGGATGACACAAATTCAAATTATTTCTGTTAAGTCTGAGCAGACTAAACATGCTCTTGATACTTAGCTGTCAATTTAGTTATTCTTCCTTTAACTTCTCTAGACATTTCTGAAACAATGAATTATTTATCAGCTTCCAGTTCACTCATACAGCTAATCCACATCTCTGTAATAAAATACTATTTTCAGCAGTAAATGCCGCATCCACTATACAAATAGATCAGCAGTCTCAGTATATGATCAAGTTCACAAAACTCACATGGCATTGAAAGCATGAATATAATATATAGAGCCAAGATTATAAGTGTACAGACACACATATATATACAAAAAGATTCTTTAGCTACGCAGAGATGAATAGGATAGACAGATAATCATACTGTTTTCAGATGTAACATTATTGCCTTCAGTGACTTTTTTTCTCAAGATGTTTAAAATCAGTCCCCAAAGGGACTGTAAAGTCACCACAAAGCTAATCACAAACCCCAGTTTAGTCTGATTCTCATGCTATCAATGGCTCTTCAGACTACAAGGAAAATAACTTTGCCACAGCATCATTTTACAGGTACCTCAATACATTTTACACAGTGAGACCACGTTTTAAAAATTGACACCACTTCATGAAGTTTTTTATAATAACCCTCCCCCAGGTGGACAAGATCTCAAAATTGAATCCACTATTTAATTAACCATTCTTGGTATTACATTCATTTGACAAAGCAGTAATGATGGCACTGGAGCAATGCGGCTGCAGCCTACAGTCGCTGTCTGAGTGAGAGCACACAACATCAGTGACACTTGGCACTACCCTGCATGGAGCCCCCGGGCACAGAGCAGACCCTGCCATTCACCTGCTGGAGGCTCACTCTCCCCAGCCAGCTGCAGCATCACAGCACAGGACATGACAACTGCAGTGCCCTCCCAGGAGGCACCTTGAGGCTTGGGTTGAATTATCATGTCCTCTTTGAGCACTGAGTTTTAACTGGCCTCAGTTGTCCAGCCAGCATGTCAGTGACCTAGGCTGAGACATGAGCTCCAAACAAAGTCATAGTAAACCATTAAAGGCTCAATTTTAATTTCTGAATCAGTTCTCCTCTTAATCATAATATGTGCTATAAAACATGTGAACACTTAGTCAAGAATGAGATCATTCTACAAGGGAGAAGTAAGAAGGAGAAAGAAAGGGGAAGGAGAAGGAAACTGATTTTTGTTTCTATATAAATCTCTTCTTGGAGGGAGGGAGATTTAAAATGCAGTGATTGCATTTAAAAAGCATGCACTATCAAGGCATTATATACACATTGCAATATGTCTTACGTATATTCTCTGGATAAGTTTATATTTTTCACAGATGGAACAAGCTTGCAAATTTTCTGGAGTCATGAGAGGCTGATTTATCCATTCCATCGGTATTTTTTTCCATTATTTTGTCCATAGCTTTCCTGTTCTAACCCAAGTAAATTACAGAATTAGTTAAAATCAAAGATTACACACACTAATTTTCACACAGTGTTGTGTTTTCCCCTGTGTTTTTCTTTCCTCCCTCTCCCATACACTTACACTTCACTCCTTCCTGCCCAATATAGGAATAAAAGCAGGGCAATGCTTCTATTTCTGTCTTTGCCACTGACTCACTGTATAGTTTCTTAAACATTTACATCTTCCACTTGGATCCTCTGGTATCTAAGAGGATGAATGTGCCTGTTGATGTTTTCTTTATGGTAAGAGCACTCACAGTGTCTCTCTCTGTGCAGATTCTATTGTGTTTAGTAAGGGTTGAGTCCACACTGCAACCTTCCTATTAGTGAGGATATTAGTAGGGGTTCTGACTTCAGCCTAGATGCCTACTTTAATTACAACAATAGGAAATTTATTTTTTGAGATTAGTCAGTCAGATTTTACTTCAGCCAACAGCCACAAAATTTTGAGGTAGGGCACTCACAGATATGCACACAAAATAACATCACATACACTCTCCTTCATAATGCATGCTAAAAAGGAGCTCTAGAGATATTCACAGAGAAGAATGTGATCCTGGGAACAGGAGATACACAGAGCTGTTTTAATATGGAGAATGCTGGCTACCTTGTGCCACAGAGCCCTGCAGCACTACTGTCTGCTGAATATGCAAAGGCATTGCTCTTTCCTTTTCAGTGCTGTATTGCCTTAGGTCCATCTACGGTCCCACTTACAATCCTTCACAAACGTATTTTATCCTTTGGGGTCATTTTATTGATTGCTAAATAAAAGTAAACGTATCAAGTCAAATTAGCAAGTGTGTAGATAATTCTTACAAACTAAGATTTAGTCCTTACTATTAGAATGAACACCAGAGATTTACTGTGGTTTGCAGATGTTGGCAAAATCCACATATGTGGAACTACAGATGGTTCCAAATAAGACAAGAGTGGAGTTGGTTCATAACTCACAGCCTATGTTATTCTTACAGCTCCTGCTGCTTTAACAAAGTATATATTTAATTAGAGAAGATTCTACAGCAATTGTTTGAATTATAAGTTACTCTTACAGATAAACACATTAACAAGAAATGTATTCCAATTTTCAGTATCCTAGCAGGAATAACACGGTGGGCTGCTTAATGAAGACTGTGATGTCCAAGGCACAAAGAAAATAGGATCTTAAAAAACAGGACCAAATGTTAGCAATCTGTTATGAAATGGTACAATCCAACTAGTTTAGCTTAAATATCCTGATTTTTTTTTTTACAGGGTAAGCTGCCAGCTATGCGGTTCAAAATTTATTTTAAAAATTTCCACTCTCTCTACCAATTACCAGAAATGCCATAACAGTGCAATGAAAATCAGGTACTTACTGGCTTGAAAATTGTTTGTATTGGAGCTAGTGGCTGGAGCAGTTTTAATTAAGAGGCAAAGAAAAAATTACCTAATGTAAATATAAATACCTGTTTCCTGTGTTAATTAATTACATTAATTGATATTTTCTATTCACATCCCAATCTTTTTTTCTTATGACAGGAATACCATATAAATTCTTTGAAAATGAAGGATTATACCCTATTTGCATTAAGATACTTTACTGAACATAGGCTCCAAATACGTGCTGTAAATATATACATTTATATGACAATACGCATATTATTATAATAACAAATAAAAGACTGTTTAAATACATCAGAAGACACCTTTGGCTGAAAAATAAAGAGGCAGGGTTTGGGTGCTGTGAACAACTTTCTGCCAAAATGCAGCAGATTCAAACTAGAGATCCTAGGTTTCTGTGCTTTTGGTTTCATTACATGAAATTTCAAAACAAAAAATAAACGGCACAATACTGTTTTGGTGAAAACAGGTTCAGACACCCAGATCTGAGCGCATTCTCGGTGTACGTAAACCGACACGAAGCGACATCCTGCTCGCTAACAGAGCTGAGATGTGATCGCGGTCTCCAAAAGGACACACGTGGGAAGCGCCAGGTCCTGTCTCGCCCGTGACACTTCGACAAGTACAGGCTGAGGACTGGGAAAGGGCTGTTCCCAGGGCGATGCCGTGGGGAAAGCTCCCTCCGCGCGCTTGGGAAGGGCGCTCGATCCCTTCCCGGTCGGCCCCCGCTCGGTCCGGCTGCGCGGGGGCCGCTGCCGCGGGCACACGGCACCGCCCGGAGCTGCTGCTGCTCCGTCCCGGCGCTGCGGGCGGGACGCGGCTCCCCCGCT
>VZRQ01002556.1:0-17357 GCA_013397975.1 Machaerirhynchus nigripectus
TGCCTTCCCAGAAGAAGGCAACAGAAGATAGACCCCAGGAAACTACCCAGATAAGCACTGAAAGTGCTAAATCAACTTTATGGCAGGACTAGATCAATATCAGCATGGTCTAGCCTAATTCATGAAAACCCCTATCAAGATTAGCATACTCTGTTTGCACAAGAGCCTCAGAATACATCGATACTCAACATCTTGTAGTTCTCTTACTTGCATGTGCCATTTAGAAGTTTCACCCAAAAAAAGCTCATAAGGTTTTCAGCTGAAAATGGAAAATGTGGTTTAATGCAGTCATTTGCATTCACAACCTCACACTTCAACACTCAAACTCAGAATAACTGAACTGGGAGCTAAGCTTGAGTTTAGGTAAACTTTTGGTAGGCAGTCTTGTATGGGAAAAAACCCTAGAGTGTACTGATTTTCACTACAGTCAAGAAAAGCTCAGAATCAATTTAAAAGCTTTAGGTACAGAAACTGGCATCTGACACTTTGTCAGCAAAATGAAAGTACATAGGAGAAAGCACTCTTCAAAGAATGGATGATCAAAGGAAATTATCTATTTCTAAAACATTATTTTAATTTACAAACTATATATATGAATCTCTCTGTTACTTTCCATAATGGAGTATGCTTACTAAGGATGCTGAAGACAATATAATTGAAAAGAAAGTAATATTTTCCATTAACAAAAGCATAGTTATACACAAAATGCTCAGAATTTCTCAGACACAGGGAGCTAGAAGGAAAACCCCTACCATAAAAATTCACTGTGCAAGTTGGTCATAATTTTCACCTGTCTTCTTTTTTAGTCAGGTTTTCCTATCATTTTTGTGTTTGCCAGGAAAGAAAAAGAAATTCACACTATAATGGAGAGTTGCATACAGGTAAAACCTTATAAAATGAAGGCCTTGTTGCCTTTGTAAAATCATGGCTCAGGCCTGTTACTTCTGCTAGAGAAGGACTGTGGGAAAGAGGCATAGCTGAATTAGAGGTAGAAAAACATTCTGTGTGATTATTGTGTGTTCACCCAGTGGTGTGTGGTGATTGGTTGAATTAAGCTTGTTGTGCTTTAAAACTATGTAAACAGCTAAGAAACTATAAAAGATGCTGTGTGGTATTAAAGATAAGCTCTTTGCCTGAAGTTGTTGGTGTGACTTGTGAATGTCACGTCTGTCTCAACTGCGACATTTTGGTTACCCCGAAGTGATCACATCAACTCTACGGCTGCATCGCACAGCCAAGCCACGGTCCAGTGGCGGGGAGATGGACACCTCCACAGATGAAAAGGGTGGTAAAGCTGTGATAAGCACAGGCTGCTGCTACTCATTCAACCTGGTAAAAGGTGAGCTGCTGAGAAGATAAAAAAGGGACCTTATTTATCCCAAGAAGAAGAGACTATTGTGAATGCCTTTAGCGTGAAAGCCTGGGAGCAAGTTGGAAAATACACATTTGACTCTGCTTCCCATGGTGATGTAACTGCTAGAGCTCTGCTAACAATATGGAGGGGGTTGTTAGAAACTTTGAAAACACTGGGAAAGGAGCAGGATTTAAAATGGCAAACCTCTGTGGACATGGCAGGCCAAGGCGGGGTGGAGGGGCTGATGGAAAAGGCAGGCAGTCCACATTGGTATAAACAGATGAAACCAGTGGCGGGTCATTTAATGGGGCACCGCCTGAGTTTGCTCATGAGCCTTGTGTTGAACCACCTGGCTGCGTGCCACCCATAAACCCTAGAGCGGACTGCCCTACCTTCCCTGCTTCTGAGAATTCACTTTGTCCACCTTTGTCTGTGGGTGAGTGGAGCAATAGCACAGTCCCTCAGCCACCGCCCGCCACGCCGCTGTGACTGAAATGGCCCAGGGATGCCCCCTCCCCCACCCCGCAGCAGCTGCTCTGCAGGATGCCTCTCCTGCCGTGGCTTCTTCGGCGACAGCTCCAACACAAGCAGCTTCTCCGCTGCCTGTGGGCTATGCGGTCTCCCCCCTCATCAAGAGCTACTTGGAAGTGGAGAGGTAAAGTGACCGAAAAGAAGACCATGTGTTTGCATTCCACTTCATAGTTGGGAGAACTACTGTCTCATTTTAATCTTCTGGATATCACTTAATTTGTCCTAGACTCGAGAAAATTTTTGGCTTTTGTTAAAGATGACTTTGTGTTTTCAGTGCACTGTGGATTCTGACAGGATTGTTTACTGGAGACATTCAAGGCTAAGTGGTGTGAATGTAGTGTCTGTTTGCATGCTTCTTCAACAGAGATGCTTATATATTGCATGATTGGTACACCTTGTCATGTAAGATGTATACTGCCTTTTTAAGAATTTTGAGAGCCTGAATGAAATGACTTAATACTGATTCTTTGCTCTGTTAGAAACCTGTATACCAGGAAAAGTATTTACGGTCTTGGTGCCCTCAGAGCATTACTTATCGCTATGTAGCCCTCGGAAAGTTTGGTAGAATCCTCCTTGGAAATAGCAATTAGCTCTAAAACCTAATGTTGACACAGTGCATGATTTGCAAGGGTTGCTGGGTGAGGCCCATGCTAGGTTTTGGCCGTTCATCAATCAAGCATTCTTTTCCTCACTGCCTCATTACTGTTATCTTGGAGGTTATTTATGATTCTCCACTGCAGAGGCAGACAGACTTGCACTGGCTTTGACAATTAGTTTTATTGTGGATATTTCATTATGGACAAATACATGGCAACATTTCAAACAGGTACAATTATTTAGTGGTGCAAGTGTAGTTCTTCCTTGCCACTTATATATCAGATTGGACTTCATATCAAAACAGCTCAGATGCTGTAATAGACTTGGCCTATAACTGGACATGACATAACTGGATGTGACAACACTTTTATATGCTCAATAACTAACTTTCTGATATTCTCTATTCTTATGGAAACAGGAAAACAGTGACGTATACAGTGGTATATACTCACTGACCTAACAGAGTTACATGTGCAAAACTCAAGCGATATTATATGACTACGTCCTCAGTATTTTTATCTTTACCTCTAATAGCCCAAAGTCGAATTTACCGTATTGACAGTCACAAAAACCTGCCTTGCCATCTGCAAACTGAGCAGTTTTCAAGTGCAATTTGCCAATATATATGCTGTTGTCACTTTTCTGACTAAAACTGTACCATAAAAAACTCTAGCAGATTTATGTTTATACCGGAAAACTACTGAAAGATGTGTGATGTTGTCATTTTTTTGAGTACACTTGCTATTTGGAATATCATGGAAACTGCTATCAGGAAGTCCTGACTGTGAGCGAATATTTTCGATCATGTTTATAGTTACCATGACCTATTCTCACAACTGAATTTTGTCAAATCACAAAGTATTTGCCACACCACTATAATATCTATATTAAATCCACGTTGCTGCTATTTCATTTACGCCTCAGTTGTTTGCTTGCATATCATTCATTGATGTTAACTGCTGTATGAAAAATTGTTAGCAATTTTCTTGTACTGATGAAGTCAAGATGAGTTACATTCTGTTGCATCACAAACTTTTATAGGAACACTCTCGACTCTGAATTTAGTTCTGTCAAAAATTTGAGTGATGCTAATTTTAAGTTCTGCTAAGTGCAAGTGTTGTAAATTTTATATGAGGCTAAGGCTAAGTTCTGTTCAGCATAGTTGTTGTCATGTTTATGCAATGTCAGATCTAGATTCTGTTAATTTGAAGTTCTGTTAAATTTAAGTTCTGTTAGGCTTAAGTTCTACTGACGTTAATTTTGGCAAATTTAAGTGCTATTAAGTTTCAAGTTTAAATGTGTTCAGTTTAAGTTCTGTTATTTTCTGTTCAACCTCAGTTGTATTCAGATTAATTTCTGTACAATTTCAGTGATGTTAACTTTAAGTTCTATTTGGTTTATTTTCTGTTATGTTTAAGTGACATTCAATTTGAGTGAAGTTAACTTTAACTGCTGCTGAAATATGCTCACTAACTTATAAGATGAAGTTCCTTTGTTACAGAGAAAAAACTGAACTGATTGGAACAATTATGATGAAGGATTGGTAAGCAATTGTTTTAGACTATAGCATAATAAGTTGTAAAAATATGTGAAAATTCAGTTTGTTAGATGCTTAAATTCATTGAAAGTTCTATGGCTATAAATGTCCTGCATTAGTCACTTATGATGATTGTTCATAACAATTGTCACTGTTTTATCTTTCATAGGTTGCAGAGAAGGATGAGTAAAAATTGCAAGTTATGGATATTATTGCTTGTAAGCTGTTCAGTGCCTTCCTTCTTGCTTTTATTTTGCCTTATTGTCTTATATGCATAGATATATGAAGAAGTATACTCTCACTCTTTTAGAATAAGTTACTGTAGATGTGTTACTGATTTTGAATATGTTCTTAATGTCATAGTGTGAATTCACTGACTATAAAGGGCATTCTCCATATTATTTGCTGTTACACATATACATTTCTTTGATGGTTTGCAGTTTATACATGGTACCACTGACTACTTAGCTAAGGATAAATGACAAAGCCAGCTGCTTTACAGACTTTCACATACTGTTATGTACCTATCTGTAACACATTGTATCATCTTAAGAAACTTTCCTAACTGCCATTAATACAGGCTTAATTGTAGGATATGTTAGGGAAACTCTTCTAGTTAAGGTCTTGGCTCTGGCCAAGCCTTGGCCCTACCTGGTCAGGAAGTATACCAACAGACCCAGGTGTTTCTGCACTAAAACTGTGAATGTCGCGTCCATCTCAACTGCAACAATGGAGAGGGGGAAAAAAACCAATGTATTTTGGGTACCAGGCCTGAAAGCAAGGATTTGTTTTGCACCCAAAATTAGGATGTTCCATATATTATTGCACATCTTGGTGTAAGGGTTACAGGAAGTCCAGCAAGTGAGTAAGCGTAGTCCTCACTGTGATTTCCAACGACATGCTGTGTGATGAAAGGAGTTTTGCTGAATTAGTTAAAAAAAGTATCTACAGTGAAGAAAATCAATATACATAGAATGTCTAGGTCCCAAAAGCGAACAAAAATTCATACAGTACTTTTCCATCTCTTCTACTTCTGGAAATCACTGCAGTATGTTAACAAAAAAAAAAATTTCCAAGTCCTGGAAGCCTGTCTGCATAAAAAAAGACAGTGTATAAAACCATACTCTTCTTGCTGCTCACTAATGACTAATTCAGATTAAACAAAATGAATAAATATTCCCATTGAATCCTTCAGGAACTGAGACAAGAAACAATTCACTTCTCAGAGGAACATCCTCAACAAAAAGCAAAAAATGACACTAAGTAGCACACAGACTATTGCACTTTGATAGAAATTTATTTTAAATCCTTTATTAGACTATTTCATCATGCTTTGTAGGGTAGAATAAAAGTATGGTTTGGTTTTTATTAAAGACATTGCCAATATCCTGTTACCCCTCCAAAAGTCAAAACATGAGCTGGAAAATATGTTCTTTTAATATCTTTGTTATACGTGTTAGAGATGTGCATTATCACTGCTCCCTGCAACTCCAGCTGGCAAAGATAATATTTTTAACAATGGATTATAAAAACAGAGAAGAAAAGACAGGGTCCTAAATTAGCAAGTTGTCATTTCCACAGGAAAATAATGTATTTTTTCCAACTTTTTTCCTGCTACAGTTCACCTTGTTTGTTAAACTCATCTACTTTCATTTATTTGCCATGTAACAAAGCAAGTCCCTGTTCCCCACGTGACCTAAGATTTGCAATTTGTGGAATGAGTTCTTCATGATGATAAAAAGTCATAAAGATTACTCTCTAATAATTGCTAGTTCTGCATACATAAACAAAAATGCCATGACGCAAGAAATGCCAGAATTAAGAAAGGAAATTTGTACTAAAATTTGAAGTTTACGAAGTATGGAATGGATCTCCCCATCCCCCACTTTGTTCTTCAAATATTTCTTTATTCTTATACATAGTCTTTTCCCATTCTTACAGTTTCAATGGCAACAATGAAGAAAGATGTCTTGAGAGACAATAACAACATGCTGTTGTTGACTGTACTCATAAGTCTCACTTAATGACTTTTTTTTTCTGCTTACTAAAAAAGTTGAAAACCCATTCTTCACTAGGGCACTCTGTGAGGTTCTTTCTTTGGGGATTTGAGAAAAAGCCGAAGCTTTGCATACCCTGTCTTTGAGACTCAGATCTCAGATATATTGCAGAAGTTCATCTAGGACTCAGACTGCACTTTTCACAGCCGTCCCAACTCTATTTGAAAAATAAATCGTTAACAATGATTAGCTGACATAACTGTTTCTGGAGAAGCTGTATAAACCTACAGTATACCTGCAAACTGAATCTGGCAAGTTAATTAGCAAAATCAGCTATAGATGTTTAGATATTTGTCTGTCAAAGAATTTGAAAGACTGGCTCCAGAGCCACAAGTTAGTGTCTGTGGTAGCAATGACGTCACCTCGGTGACACACTTTAACTGGAGCAATGAAAGGAGCTGTTATGTTTCTCCTAGCTCAGCAGATGTGAAGGGAACACAAAGGATATTCACAGAGGAATTCCCTTACACGCAACTTAATCAGACTCATTCTGAGCGTTGCACACAATTGATTTCACTGCCTGAGGAATGAATGGAGAACAAATGCTGACTCATTATATTGTGTAAATGCTTCTGAAAAAAGAAAGTAATTTTGAAATGCTACCGATTCTTACCGTCCCATTTATTTCATCTCAGTTTCACTGCTACTTCTCATAGTCCTGCTTGTCTTCTCATTCATTTGATGACCCTGAATTCAGCAAAGTCCTAAAGTCCAATTCCTCTAAATATGTTTAAGCCTAAATGTCAGTTAAGCCCTTTTGCTTTCCTTTTAATTTACTGTAGCTAGCTTGATAAAAAGAAAACTCAGAGGAGGTGGCAACAACAGGCGCAAAGCTCTAAGTTCAGGTTCAGTTCAAGACCTTCATTTTTGATGAACATTATTATGCAAGTCAACACTAATCATCTCTAGTCAAAAACTGCCACTGCAGATGGCATCAACTGTAGCTTCTGCTCCCTTTTTCTTGGCTAAGTTAACCTTATTAATTATGGCCTGCAATATAAAAAAATATTTAATTAACAGATAAATTGAACAAATAAACTTTATTACATTTTGTTTTCTATAGAACTATAACTTTCCTTTGATAAAATACTTGATCAAATTCCCAAATTAAAATAAACTCTACATCATGTTTCTTAATAGACAAAACAGAGACCACTTTTGCTATTCTAACTTGAAAGCAGCAACTGAAAACAGCACTTTTCAGTTTGAGATTGCTCAGACGACTGCAGGACATAATTTGCTGTTTCACTGGCTCAGATTTATAGGCCTAGCCAGCAGATTTCAAAGTGATTCATTTTGAGAAAAAGATATCTACTCTCTAAAAGGAAAATTAGTATGTATTTCAGGTATTTAAATACAGAATAAACCACCCATCTGGTTTCTAGAGCGCTGAAACTGGTTTTTTGATGTTCAACAACAGAAAGGCAGTGAGTAGAAACTGTACCACTCCATTTTGTTACATGGCCAACGCATGTGTGATCTTGAGAAGTGTAGCTAAATGCGACTACAGCACAGCAGCCTTTCTTGAAGAACACAATGGGAAGAAGGCAGACCTGGTCCCCAAAGACAGACACTCCATGTAGTTTTATTTCTATCTCATAAGCTTTTCAGACAAGTTCATATTTTCTTGCACAGCAATGATTTTTAGAAGTGCACAGCCTCACAAGATTAAATAATAATTTCTGTATCTAGAAGTTATTTTTTCTGCCTTCCCAGTCAAAGACATGGAGTCATCATGCATTTGGCTGTATTTTCCAGATTTTCTTTGCAAACGCAAGCACTGGATGTGTTTTCTAATTTAGTGCTGACAGTTTCATAGAATCACATATACCCGTGATGATACTAAGAAGCCGGACTAACAAATTATTTTCTTTTCTCGTCTTCTTACAAAATACCAATTGCAAATCAAAAAGCTAATGCAATGTAATGTTGGTAATTTTACAGTAAGATCTCAAACTAGGATAGGAAAAAATATTTTTACATTTTCCAAGTTGGCTGCATATTCCCTAATTTACCACATAAAATTTAGTAAAGTGGACTAAAACAACCTCTTCTTCATTAGCAGTTCTTTTCTAAGCCCCATCAAAACCAAAAATAAGTAATTACACAGCACAGGGCAATTTAAGCCCTCAGGAAGAACACTGAGGTAAAGAGGCAGATAATTTTGTAAGACTCAAAAAATCCCAAGGAGACATGAAAAGAGCCAACCATATTTTACAAAGAACGGAGAATGTGAAATCAATCTATTATTCCAGTAAAACATGTTCTCAAGCTCTATGAATACAGAAAAGGCAGCTACAGTTAGAAGCCTTTAATTTTTACAAGACTTATTGATACTTCTGTTCTTTACATGCTCATGAGCAAGTTCAGAATAGCACAGTCTAGTAGAATCTGTTGTAAATTTTTAATGTCTGTGTTCAGAGTAGTAGCTATTACTTCCCAACAAAAAGGCTCCTTCAGGTTTTAGTTTCAGTACTTTACTATTCTCATTTATTAACCAATAATTATAATGCTGAGTGTGTGTTTTTTATTAGTACCCTCAGAGTTGGAGGAGATGCAAATAAGCTGAAGAGCAGAATAGAATTCAGAATTACTTGGGCTAACTCAGCACACTGTCTGAAAAACAGTAAAGTACAATTCACGTGAGATATAAAAGGTACAGAAATCAGAAGGTAGAAGAGGATGATTTAATAATTGTTAGAAGCAGAAAGAAAGCCTGAGAAACATCATCTTGAATATGCAAATGAATAGAAAGGTCTCACATTGAGCTGTATGCCTTATTTTGTGTAACATATTCTAAAAAAATTGCAGAAGATATAAAAAGTCCAAAGCTGCACAAGAAAGGAAGGTAAGAGCTTTATAAAAGTATAACCTACAAGAAGACTGAAAGAAATTTAGAGCAGCCTAGGTAGATGCATGACAATGATTTTCAAATCTAGAAATGAAATCTCTATTAAAAAGGTAAGACATACCACTCTTTTTATTTCTGTTGTAGAAAGTGTAAACAGTAATGGGTTTAAATTGCAAAAGAAAGATTTAGGTTTAAACTTTAGGGTACAAAAAGCCTTAAGAAAGGTGAAACACTGGAGCACATTTGTTTGAGTAGCTGTGCTGTTCAACACTTTAGGCCTTTAAGAACACATTAAGATAGACTTTATTCATTTGGACATCATCCTGCAAAATAAATGTTTTAACAGTAAATGAGAAATACTTCTGAATTCCAAAGCTCAATTTCTCCAAGTTTATTCTCATAAAAAGAAGAAGGATGTACACACAAAATCATCAAATTATTTCCAGTCAAAAACATTTTACACTCTGGAAAATGATATCATTTTCCATATTCTCAGCATCATGCTTAAAAGAGCACCATGACATAGAATTAAGGAATCACAGAATCAGCTGGGTTGGAAAAGACCTTTGTGATCATCAAGTCCAACCTATGACCTAACACCACCTTGCCAACTAGACCATGGCACTAAGCACCACATCCAGTCTTTTCTTAAACACCCCCAGGGATGGTGATTCCACCACCTTCCTGGGCAGCCCACTCCAATGCCCAATCACTCTTTCTGTGAAGACACATTCTTCCTAATGTCTAGCCTAAACTTCCCCTGGCACAGCTTAAGACTGTGTTGTCTTGTCCTGTAGCTGGTTGCCTAGGAAAAGAGACCAACCCCCGCCTGGCTACAACCTCCTTTCCAGTAGGTGTGAGAGTGAAAAGGTCTCCCCTGAGCCTCCTCTTCTCCAGGCTAAACAACCCCAGCTCCTTCAGCCACTCCTCAGAGGACTTGTGTTTCAGACCCTTCATGAGCCTTGTTGCCTTTCTCTGGAAAAAATCAAGCATCTCAATGTCCTTCCTAAGTGGAGGAGCCCAGAACTGGACACAGTACTCAAGCTACAGACTCACCAGTGCCAAGTACAGGGGAAGAATCACTTCCCTAGTCCTGCTGGACATGCTATTCCTGATACAGCCCAGGATACCGTTGACTTTCTTGGCTGCCGGTCCAGAATTCTGGCTCATGATCAGTCTGCCATCAGTCTGTATCCCCAGGTCCCTTTCTGCCTGACTAATGTCCAGCCACTCTGTCCCCAACCTGTAGTGCTGCATGGGTTTTTGTGGCCAAAGTGCAGGACCCAGCACTTAAACCTCATATTGTTTGATTCTGCCCATTGATCCAGCCTGTCCAGGTCCCTCTGTATGGGGAGAGATAAGAAGCACATGGCAGCACAAAGGAGCACATGGCAGCACAGAGCCTGGGGGGACGAGGTGTCACACAGCAGAGCCCTGTGGAGGGGAGCCTGCCGGAGGCTGACAGATGGGTGGGCAGCGTCTTCACGCCATAGAAGGACATTAAGAAGGTGCTTTGCTGACGTGGCAACATGGGATAGGTCACATAGTGAGAACCATCATGTAAGGAAACACTGTGCCCTAAAGAAGTGTATAAAACCAGCTCATTCCTTTGAGTAAATGATGCAGATCCAGATTCCGATTCCCACCCAGAGAAGTCCGTGTTTCAATCACCGACACCTCTGCAGAGCTCTTCTACCCTCCAGCAGATTGACACTGTCCCCCAACTTGGAGTTATCTGCAAATTTTCTAATGGTGGACTCAATCCCCTCATCCAGATAATGAATAAAGGTATTAAACAGGACTTCTCTGCTTGTAAACAGCAGGTCCAGCAGACCCCCCACCCCTGCTAGGCTCACTCACCAGCTGTGACCTAGAAGCTCTCCTCCATGCACTCCTACACTCCCTCTTCTCCACTTTTTTGAGTTCCCAGCAGGTATCTGGCAGGTTAAAGTCTCCCACAAGAACAAAGGCTGGCAATCTGAAACATCCTCCAGCTGCTTATAGAACAATTCATCCACTTCTTCTTCCTGCTTGGGGGGTCTATAACAGACTCCCACCAGCATGTCAGCCGTGTTGGCCTTCCCCCTGATTCCTACCTATAGGCACTCAGCCTTATCGTCATTAACCTCAAGTTCTATAGTGTCAAGAGACTCCATAATAAACAGAGCCATGCCTCCTACCTTGCCTGTCTCTTCTGAAGAGCATGTAGCCATCCATTGCAGCACTACAGTCATGTGAGTCGTCCCACGATGGTTCTGTGATGGCAACTCCATCATAGATTTCCTTCCATACAATTGCTTCCAGCTCTCTTGTTTTGATATCCATGTTACATGCATTAGTGCACATCCACTTCAGCTGGGCTGATTTCACCCCTGAGTCTGGCTTGCCACCCTTAGGCTCATCTCTGGAGAGCTGGGTTTCATCCCCTTCTCCCTTCGAGCTAGTTTAAAGCCTTCTTAATCAGCCCTGCCAGTTCATGGGCTAGAATCCTTCTGCCTTTGTTAGACAGATGAAGCCCATCTGACCCTAGCAGGCCTGGTGCCATAAAAATTTCCCCATGATCAAAAAAACCAAAATTCCATTGTTAGTACCAGTCCTTAAGCCACTTACTGATATTAATTTATGCCTTATAACTAAAGCACACAGAAATAAAAACACATCACACAAAGATACAATAATTTCACTTTTTTTCATCTTTGCTATTTTTCTGAGAGTTTACTGAAAGTATTTAAAAGAGCCTGCATTTTTAGTTTTCATATAAATACAAAAAGTTCATCTACAGCAGACATTGTGAAGATAAAGATTCATAGACAAGAATCTGACTTCAGATGAAGACATGAAAATCATTAAGCCTTGACAGCTTCTTCTCTGCCCCTCTTCATCTTCAGGTATGTAAATTAGAACCATTAAAGTGAATTTAGTCACAATAACTTAATCAAAGACACTCTCTTCCAAACGTTTTATTCAGAAGCCCTCAGGAACACCTATGCTATGAATCAAACTTCAGATCAAATAAGTAACAACACAGAGTTGAAAAAAGTAATTTTATTCCATAGATGGTAATTATTTTTCTTAATGTAGTCAGGAAAAAAATCTCACATAATCCAAAATAGTTGTAAGCATAGTTTATACTGCCCTGCTGTACTTCTGTCTTTATTGTATAAAGTGAACCCTCCACTGAATATGGTGGAAAGAATGCTGCTTGTGTATAGTTAAAAGAGAATAGAGTATGGTTTGAAACATTTTCATCACCAAAGGAGTGCCCTCTTTACGCACTTGTCTTGCAAAATTTTCATCTCTCAATTAACTGTTTCTTTTCCTATAAATTTCCTGTAACAACCAAACAAAGCTGCCAAATTGCATTCTCTGGTTTTGACATAATGCCCAGCTGAGGCAGAGAAAATTCTGAAAATTACTCAGATGCCACCTCAAAAATTACAGAAGTTCCCCCACTCTGATGTTTTGATAGTAAGACTGAGAAATATGAAGTGGTCAAATCTGATTAACTTATACATTAGGATTGTTTTTTGTTTTGCTAGCAAATTAAAAAGGTAAAAACTTTCCCAGGTGGACTTTACATGCCAGCACAAAGAAGCATAAGTGAAATTGAACAGAAGTACTACTGTAGTAGTACTACAACACTACTTCTACTTCTCTTTGTTCCTGCTTTTTTCTCCCTGGCCATCTTTCAAAATATCCAAACTTGTAGATTAAAACATTTTGACATTGCAAAACCAGCACAGAAGAAAATTCATTGGCATATCCAGATTATAGCTCTAAAGCATGCACGGAGTACCCGGCTGAAAAGCACATCACAAGATATGCACTGGTCAGGTTATCTGTTTTTTACATAATTCAGGTTTGATTTTCCAATGGTACAAATATGACAAGGGAGCAGTTAAGGCATTTACCCTCACTGCTCTTCTGTGATCAAATCAGTCCTAAGGCCTATCATGGAAACATCTTGCAACCACTCTAGTGTCTCACTGAATTTTAAAGGTTAAAATCCTTAGAATATAGTAACAACAAAAACCACAACAACAAACTGTATATGCCACTCATTAAAGGGATATATTGTTCTCATCAGACTCTTCTTAATACATCAATGAGTTTTCCTCAAAGAAAACATATGAAGCACCAGCTTCAGTGAACAAAGTTAGAGTTTTGAACTGGACAGGTACCAATCTACAGAAATGCAAACATTACAATATTATTTCATTCAGCATCAGAATGGGACCAAGGGTAAGCAAGAAGTCTCAGAAGGCCAAAGAGGAAAAGAGCTAGAGTTCTTCCCTATAACTCCAAAAATACAACTTAAAAGCCCTGTTCTGCCTGGAAAATGGGTTTCTCAGTCCAAGAGTGACAGATAACATACAGTGATCAGCTACAGCAGTTTCTATTTTCTCTTTGCTTTTAAAAAATGTATCAAAATAAATATCCATTAATTGCTTCCCTGAAAATCTTCATAGATAACAGTGTGAATAAAACTGGCATTTTCTTTTGATGCCTTTTTCTGGTCTTAAAATCAAGAGGCGAACACGGTTAGAAGGGGAAAAGGGTATTACCTTGGTATTTATTGTAAGGATCCTTAGGTGCACCACGACCAGGTCGAATACACCTCCATGCCCCCCCGCAATGGCCACTGCAATCCCCCTCCTCTATATCTGGTCTTATATTCTAGGTCTTACTAATTAGCATATCTATCAAAAATTCCCCAATGAGAGGCTCCAATGAGCCCCCCTCCCCAAGGAACCTTCCCCTGGATGGTTCTATCCTAGTTTACAAAATGTGTTCTGGAGAGGACCTTGGGGTCTGGGCACACTGGCACCCCAACTACAAAGCCTCTAAAATGTTTAGTCTCTTAGCTTAACAAACAAGTCCAAGAATGTAGGCAAAAAGCACCAAGAATACAGAAGTTGCAAAAAGGTATAACAGGGGTATAAAAGAAAAGACAAAAATCATCATGGCATCACTTTATGTAAAAAAATAAATAAAATTAGAGAGCCTATTGAATCTATTGAGGTTCCCTACAGAAATCATATCCAGCTCCATGCCTAACAGCCGTGTCAATATATAGTTATTGTTCTCTACAGCTTTTCTTCATGGAGAATGAGGCCTTAAAAAAATCAATACAATAAAATGCTCTCTAATGTAAAGGAAACACTCATTTTTGCTGGCCATTGATGCAGACAGAGTAAGAAATGCTACCTAAACTTATCTGCATGTTTCATTTTAAAGAACTATTAAAACTACATCTAACTCCTATGAAATTAAGCATTCATGCCTAATAGTACAGGCCTAGTGTCTGCTTGTGGATGAAATTTTACAAAGCTTAGCATAAAAAAGTCAGTCTCTTGGGGCTGATTCTGAAACATTATTGCCTTACACATATTCAGTTTATGATACATTTGCTCATTTCAGTTAGTACCACTGTCAAATATATTATCCAGCTTGAAGAACAAAATTAAATCTGTTGTCTAAAAAAGGCAGTTGGAAGAAATAAACACCTTAAGAAATGCTTGCAACACTCTATTAAGCAACTAATGCTTCTGCACAAGGGGGTTTGAAGGTTGAAACCTTGCAATCAACAGAATTATTTGGAAGTCCGTTGTGATTCAGCAATAAGATGTTCCATTTAGAAAATCTTGTGAAGACTCTGCTAAGAGGTCTACAGAACTATATTCTTTAGTAGAAACATGTAATACTAACCTCTCACGTGGCACAAATTTATAGGCATAGGTCTAACAACAGTTAGTGAATATTTAGCTTGTTAAATCAATATTTTTTCTTTTTTTTTTTTTTTTTTTGGTCATGCGGTCTTGTTTTGAGACAAAGAAGAACACTCTGGAATGATCTGTCTCCCTTTATAGGTTCAACAAATCCCTTTCCACCAATAAGGACTGAAAACGAGTTGATATAAGTGAAAAAAATAAATTTACTAACAAAAAGATCACCAACAGGCAAGAGAAAAGAAAATAGTAAATAACTGCTAGATACCAAACTACTAAAAGTTCACACCCCCAGCCCCACAGGAACAAAGAGAGACCTGAAATGCTGGAAATATCCTTCCTAAGACAGCACAAGGCAGGGACAGCCTCAGTCCTGTAAGACAAAGGGACACGATGGTGTCAGATCCCTCTTGGGAAGGCAGGAGCCTCACAGAGCAGTTCCAGCAGCAGGTGAAGGCCCAACAGCTTGTCCAGAGTCAACCTCCTCCCCACAGCAAGGCACAGCAGGGCAGGCAGGGCCAGGCAAAGCAGCTGAGCTGGAGCCACTTGGTGTTGTCTCTTCTTGGCTGAGCACTATGGATGGTGACCTAGACTGGAGCTGTGGATGCTCTGCTACTGTTGGCGCGATGCCTCGACTGCAGACAGGCACCTGTAGAATTTGCCCCAAGGCAGGTCAAAACTGCTAACTGCAGTCTCTCTGAGCTGAAGAAAAAAAACCAAAAAAGCAAAAGCGAACCGAAAAAGGGAAGAAAAAACCTTTGCCTGAGCAAAGACCAAGCAGCTTGTGAAGCAAATACCACATGGCAAAGACACGGAAGCTGCCTGGGATCACCAATTTTAGAAATGCCAGCAACAACATCCCTCACATATGCAAGGGTATCTTCTGTAGTGTCTTAAGCATACAATAAGAACTTTTGGGTGCAGGTAGATATGGAATACAATAGCATTATGAATCACCTCAGGACACATATTGAATTAGGAAATCAAAATAAAACAAATTATAAGAAATAACAATGGCTCTAATTGATTATTTTGGAATAATTTTTTCCTTCAGTTTTTCAGATTCCAATTACTTATTACATCTCCTTGTATATTTTTGCTTGAGCTGATAACCTAACTATTGAATTTGAAACTAAACACTGTAATTGAAGAGAAGGAAGGCAAATTTTTATTATTTATGTTGAAAAACGAACTAATGAAACAGAAATATCTTCCCTTGAAATGTTAGAAGAGGTTAACAAATGGTCAGAAAACGGAAAGTATGAGAATCAACATCTGTTACCTCTGGTACAAAGACTTTCTATATTCACACCAAAATGTTAGTCTACAAGGGTTTTTTTTACCAATTATGAAAATCTGTAAGGTAATTTCCCTTTACTGAAAGGGTATTTCCCCCCAAACAGTAAATCCAGTATCATAAACAGGTCTCATATTCTGTATATTTCTTTCTTGTTCAAAGACATTAGCAGTAATGCTAATACTCTTAGCAAAGATTTTAAAACAAAATTAACTGCTAAATGGAATAGGAAACAAGCAAGCAAGGGGAAATTCTTCTGCAGCTAAGTCATAAAAAGAATGTGTATGGCCAAAACACAGTAAGGTTAGGTGATGTGTGCATGTTTATATGAAATAGCAAGTTTCTGACCATTTCTACTTGGATTATGAGGGATTAATTCTGCTCCTCTTCCCTCTCTTCCAGTTCAGGGTGCTGAGTACACTGAGGACAACCTTGCCAATAAAGACTGAGGCAATGAAGGCATCAAGTATCTCAGCCTTTTCCTCATCATTTGTCCCTATGTGTCCCCTTGCATACAATAAAGGATGGCGATCCCCTTTAACCCTTCTTCTGTTGCTGATGTGTCGCCCTGAATTTTGCAGTCTTTCTATGTTTTCATTCCTGTAGTAGAATTTCCCAGGCACTTTACTGTAAGCATCAGGCATGTTTACCTACCAATATCTATTATTATCATTCTTTTTGTTAGGCGGAGAATTATGATAGACTTTTGATCTGACCAGTGTCATGGAGAGGTGGTAACCCCATCCTCCAATCCATGGTTGTCTCTAAAAAGATATATAACTGACTAAATAAAGGGCCGGGCCGGTCTTCTTCCTCCTTCTTCCTTCTTCTTGCCCTACCTTGGCCCTTCTTGCTCTCTCTCTTTTGGCCCAGGCCCTATCCTGACAGAACGGTGTCTGCGTGGTCCTTTCGTGTCTGAGTACGACATCTGGTGGCCCGTACGGGGAGCGTGCAGGCTCGTAGTTTGTCAGGTAGGTTCTCCTTTGGCAGCTAGGTTATTAAAATGGTGGTTCCAACGCGTTCCTCAGGCGATACCTTCGCGTTAGAGGTTTTGGAGATAGTGTTAGAAAGAAAGGAGATAGTGGTTGCCAGAACGGAGCTGGAAAAGTTGTATTTCTGGGCGAAAGAGCAAGGTTTCTTCCAGGAGTCTGGAGATGTGTTTTCTAAAGTAACTTGGCTGGATATCGGGGATGCTTTAATTGAATTGCTAGCTGAGGAGTTTAGTTTAGATGTGGCTAATTTGCTGCTATCTTGGAAACACATAAATTCTGTTATTCAAGGTCGTGACAGTCTGTCAAGATCTGTTACTCCTGTGGACCCCTTTAGCCGGTCTGAAGAATTTGCAGAAATAGTTGAGATAGGAGCGGAGGATGAGNTGCCGCGGGGGAGGCGGAGCAGCGAGGA
>VZRQ01002562.1:8125-31401 GCA_013397975.1 Machaerirhynchus nigripectus
GGGCGGCGCCGAGGCGCGGGCGGGCGCGGCGGGATGTCGGGTCCCAACGGAGACCCGCACGTGCTGGGCGGCGGCGCCGGCGCCGGCGACGACGGCGACGATGGCGGGGACACCTTCGAGGAGGAAGGTGCGTGGGGGAGAGCGGGGCCGCCACCTCGGAAGGGATCCCGTGCGGCAGGATGGCCTGGCCTGGTCCCCTGGGCTGCGGGGGGCAGAGCGTAGGTGTGTCCAGATGTTCTGCCGGGAGCGGTGCCCATCGCCAGCGATGCACCCGCTGCACGGCAGTGCGGCTGAGGGGCTGCAGGGTTTGTTCCCACCCTGCCATGGGCCACCGTGCTCCTATATGTTGCCCTGGGGTGGATTTTTTTCTTGTGAAAAAATTATTTTGTGCCTTTGCTGGTGTACAGAAAAATTATTTTGTGCCTTTGCGGATGTCAGGGAGGAAAGAGGATGTTCAGGTTTCGAAACCACAGGGTAGATCACGTGGGCAGATCTGGGAGAAGTAGTCATGCATGGAAAAAGGGAATTTAATGCAGATAGCTTGGCAAATTGCACTTCGGGGCATTTCTGCATTGCCTGGTTATGAAGGTTCTGATACTGCCCTGTCCAGTTAGAACCAGCCCATGGAGAAAGTGAGACGACAGCAGAGCAGTAATGTGGAAGTAGAGGTCACTCTTAAAACTGGAGTTTTAAGTGCTTTCAGAATAAGCACTTGGCTACTCTTCTGTTGAAAATGGTGGAGTTGGGTTCTGCTGTTTCCCAAAACATTCGGTTTCCCAGATGTGACCCACACAGGTGATTTTAGGAGTTGTGTCAGGGATCTACCTGCAGTGACAGGACAACCATTTCTGCCTTGAAACACCCTGAATGCATTCAGTGCTTTGCCTCACCACAGTGATTTGCATTTCACATTTTTTGAAGAGCTAAGAGACACGCTGGATGTGATGGAGAAAGTCACTAAATTGGATCTACATCCTAACTAAGTGGATTGTTCAGCTTGTTAACTGGGCTTTGTGTGGAGTAGCTGGTCATAAAGAGCTGCAGCTGTTTCCTGGTCTAGTGGAGCTGAGGCTGTGGCTCTCTTCCTCCATCTCAAGTAGGAACCCTGATTTTTGTCAACTGTTCTTGTAAGACTGTAGAGGAGTTAATGCAATTGCCATACTCCTGCTCAGTGTTTCTCATAGGGATGTGGTTCTGTTTCCACAACAATCCATCAAGCTCGCAACCAATGGAAAACAATCTAAAAGGTTTTTCAGCTTATATTTAAATGGTTAAATTTTTTTTCACTTCCCAAAGCTGCACAAATTATGTAACCTTCATTTGAGCTTTAGGCACCTAGAAAATTAAGCTTCTGCTGTGATTACAGGCTTCTTGCCGAGCTGATCAATGTTCCTTGCCAGAAGTAGTTACCATGTCTGCTTGGGATCTGCTCATTACTGGAATTTGGTGTATCAAACTCAACAGTTGTAACTCACATACCTTGAAAAATGCTCATCGCTTGAAAAATACTGATAACTGCCACCTTTTTGGAAAGCATGTGTTTGTAGGATTGATTTTTAAATGCAAGATCTTGCTCATAATGCCACCTCTGTGTAATACCTGCAAGGCCAAACTTTTATTAATGAGCTCAAAAGCAACATTACACAATTCTCCAAAGAATTAAAGGCTGCAACACTCTGAACAGCTCCAAAGTGCTTATAAGAAAAGGAGGACAATTATTTTTTTATAATGAAACTTCTTAGGTATTAATAATGCAAATGACTGCAATGTTTAAATATTCACAGTTCTTTTAAAGCTGCTGGAAATGGCAGTGCCTGCACCTGGTGTGCTGGGGCACCAAGACACCCTGGCAAAGGGGCAGCTGAGAGGGGCAGAGCTGAGCTGGGGGATTTCAGCACAGCCTGACCCTCATAGGGTACCCAGAGCACATCCTCATCCTCCCTCCTCTCTCTGTGTCCTTCAGCTCAGCCCAGTGTTCCAGGCACTGTGTGTACCACACTGGGCTCAGAGGCGCTGGGTGGAGAGGAGCCCCAACCTGTGAGGTGTGGGCTTGTCCCACCCACAGATATCCTTCCGTGTCCTGCAGCCCACGACCCTCACAAACATCAGCCCACAGGTCACAGCTCCACCTCTGCCTCCCTGCACCCACCCAGCTGTGCAGCTTCAGAAAGGAACATGGGACTGGCTCCATCTGGCGTCCCCTGCAGCCCCCCAGGGTCCCTGAATAACCTCAGCAGTTTATCTTGTCCGTTTTTTCAGTTTGGGTTTTTGTTACTCTTCAGGATTGTTTGAATATTGCTTGGAGCAATCCAAAAGCAAGTGTTTCATGCAGTAGCACAGCACTTTTCAGCTGAGCAACAGTGCTAACACACACCACTGTGAAATGCCATTGTACTGAGGCAAACTGCTGCACCTGCAGCAATGCTGTGAATAAAAAACTGTACCTAGAGAACCAACTGCCAGGATCATCTGCAGTGAGTCTAGGTTTAATCTGAAGCACCCAAAGCCTTAATAGAGCATGAAAATCCTGTGGCTGAACTCAGTGCCCAACACTTACCTTCTTGTGGAAATAATGGTGCCACTACCAGCACCTCTGAGCTCATCCGCTCCTCCTGCCACAGCCATGATGGTTGCACTGTTATGGCAGCATGACTCCAGCCAGGCCCTAGTGAAGCACATCCCAGCTTGGGAGCTTTATCCAGATAATTCACAGAAAATAAACACTGTGACATGCTGACAGAATGCCTGTACTGTCACGAAAGACGATTCCAAAGGCAGCTAAGAAGGCTGACTTGTTTTTGGGATTTATCTGGTACTGTTGCAGTCAGCACTTGGCCTATGGTTGGCTGTTTGTGTGTGATATCCGAGGCTGTCAGATGCTCCCACAGTGGGTTTGGACTGCCCAGGTACCTTGCCTTAGATCTTGTTACCAGTGCTCCAGCTTCCCATTGGCCTCATTTGATCAGGAAACACAGCACATGCAGGATTCACTTGCATTTTACTTCACCCACCCAGGGGCAAGTAAGGCACAGCCAAAACGCTGTGGGCATGTTTTGCCAGAGCTCTGGCTGCCTGCTCTGACCGCAGTGACAATGTACTTACATTGTTCAGTCTCTCATTTCCCTTGATTTTAGAATATGCAGCAATAAACTCCATGCTGGACCAGATCAACTCCTGCTTGGATCACCTGGAGGAGAAGAATGATCACCTACACATCTGCTTGAAGGAACTGCTGGAGTCCAACCGCCAGACCCGGCTGGAGTTCCAGCAGCAGAGCAAGCAGCTGAACACGGGAGCTGATGTGCAGGGATCCCAGCCTCCTGCCTAGAGTCTGACCACACACTCTCAGCTGGTGTTGCTAAGGGGACAGTTACTGGTTACTAATTTAACGTAAAACTTGAATAGCAGAGGTGCCTCGTGTCTGTTACTTGTTCCTTTCTGTGTTTGTATCCTGCCATTCATCTCCATATTCTGTTTTCCTTTAGCTGTGAGACAGGTGCAGAAGCACAAGGGTGGGTGTAGGAGAGCTGGTTCTTTCTGCTCCCTGACATAAGCCTGGTACTCACACTTGGTTAAAGCTGGCTGTAGGAAACCTGAGGCCATGCAGGTAGTTTGCAGGCACGCCCTCTTCACAAAGTGGAGAAATTGTCTCTGCTTTCTTTTCCTTAAATCCAAACAAGGAGTGTTATGGCTCTAGCCCCTTCCCTCAGAAAGCACAGTATAGGCAGGGGCTGTCCTGACTCCAGGCTTGTCCCTAAGTATAACTCTGGTGACAGCCTTGGACAGGGAGGGCCTAGGCCAGCTGCTGCCTTGAAGCTACAGCTTCTCCCTTAGTCACATTAACTGTGATGTATGAAATACTGGCACATGGTTCCAGATCACTGGACACTTCCACTCCATTCCAAGCCGTAAGACAAGCTACCAGGGTGATGTTTCTGACCACTGTAACTGGGAGCTGCCCCACTCCTTCAGCTGCCATTAAGGACTGAGGTGTGGAGAGAGGCAGAGCAACCTGGTTAGCCCCCACCACAGCATCAGCAATAGAGAGCAGAGCCTTCTCTGTACATTCTGACAAGGCACAAGAGGTCTGGTCTGTAACTTGTGATCTTGTCAGTATATCCTAGAGCCAGCACTTTTGAAGCAAGTCTTACTGTTCTACTTACGTAGAGTTAAAAGGAGTTTTTTGGAAAGTTAAAGAAGTTACTTAAAAGAAATCTGTTTTATTAAAATCAGTTTGAAACAAAATTTGTTCCTGAGAGTCTCCACTATGAGAACAGACTGGATTAAGCCTTTTAGTATTAACAAAGGACCAAGGTGCATGTTCTTGCCTAGCTTAGGACTTGTCCAAGACTGCTTGTCCAACAGTGTGTGTCTTTGAAAGTAAAGCATTCTGAGAAGCAGAATTTGGCAGTCTCACAAGAGACAAACATTTTCTCTGCCTGGAAAGGAAATGAGAACTGCAAAGAATTCTTAAGTCTGCATCCATCACTCTGTGAAGTCTGTCCCCTATGGAAATCCCATTACCATCTTCTTTCAGGTTCAACAATCCAAGCCTCAGTCTTTCCACATAATTGCTGTATCCCAACTGTACAAGTAATAACCAACACTATCCTGTATTAGACACGCTAAAGCCAGGCTTATTTATTCTTAAAATAAAAACAGCAGTAAAGTTGAAGGTTTTGCTCTATTAAAAGACTCAGAAAATAAACATTTCCAGCAAATATCATATGTAAAGGGCTCTCCTTTAAGGCCACTCTATCTGGGTTTGCGCCTGGAAGAGCGTCTGCACCCAGCAGAGGTGAGACTGGCTGTCTCACCTTTGGCGAAGGAGGAAGGCTCTGCTGCTGCCTCCTGGCCTGCATCTGCTGCCTCATTCTGTCCTAAGCCTCCTCCACTCCCTGGATCCTGGTGGTCGTCTGTACCTGCCCTCTGCCTGGCTGTGTTGGCTTCTTCCTCACGTCCCAATGACTCCGGTGCGGTGTGGCTCTCCTCAGAGAACTGGCAGTCGGCACTAGTGGCAGTGGACTTGCTCTCTTCCTGTAGACTTTCTTCTTCTATAACCATGATACCACACACATCATCAGTCACACTGGCCAGGCTCTTGCCCTCTGGCCCAGAGGTGGCCAGCTCACCCTTACCCTCCAGAGACCTTGAAGTTTGTTCTTGCAGGGCTGACAGCTCTGTGCCCTCCTTATCTATCCCATGATCATCATTCATCTTCTTGCTGGTATGTGCTGTTGTAGCAAGAGGCTGTTTTGGATCATCCAGCAATTGGGAGCTGGAACCCTGGGAATGCAAAGGAGCCTCGGGGTAGGCAGTTGTGGCACGATGCCTCGATGCCTTGTATCTCTACAAATACAAACAAACTAATGTGAGAGAGAAGCCCAGCTCAGCTCCTGTCACTGCAGCAAAGCAGCAGCTGGTCCAGGAACACCTGTACAAAAACAGTGGTGAGTGGCCGGGGCACAAGTGATCTCAGCAGCTCCTGGCCTGGCTGCTGAGGCTCTCAACAGAGAAGGGTCAGCTCCTGTGAGGAAAAGTGATATTAAAAACTGAAGTCCCTCTTGCATTAATGCTGAGCGAGTGCAGGGCAGACATGTGGCTCCTGAGACAGAAATCGTGATCTGGCAACTGTTAATCTCAATCAGACTCAGGACTCTGGAGATACAACAGTGTAAGTGACAGCTTCACTTCAGCTACTGCCAGGACACGTACCCTGGGCACGTGAGGCTCTGCATAGCCCTTAGTTACTGGTGTGATTTAATGTTCATGAGCCAAAGGAAGGCTTAAGTTGAAAGCTTAGTATTTCCTCACTCTGTTGATACAATTTGCATGGTCAGTGGAACTGCTGACAGGAAGCCTATGATATCAATTATATCTCATTACAAGTCACTAAGGTTTTCCACAGAATAAAGGTAAGCATATCATCAATAAAATGACTCATTTGCACTCACTATCATGATGAACCAGTAGAGGTCTGTAAAGAGATTAAATTTGCTACTAGGCGTGTTCTGGACTGAATTTCAGGCAAACAACTCACTATAGCTAGCTAACACATAACAGGAACCCAGTCTTCAATGCCCATACAAAGCACGACCTAAAGGAACAAACTGAAGTTCACTCTTTTCCACAGCAGTTCCCTCCATAATCAACTCCCTTTCAGCTGCTTGCTGAAGGGTTCCCTGAACTGGCACTAGCATTACACCTGACAATTTAAGGAAACAAATTCAAGCACAATGGCTTTCACCAGTCTGCAGTGTGGAATTACAGCACATCTGACAGGCAGCTTTACATTGTAATTCAGTTTATCGCTACGGGCTTGTTCTTCCTCTGTCCTCCGACTGTGGGACATGAACAATATTGCATCACATTGGATTTAGAGAAGTCATAATGTACCCAAATCAAAGCAGGTGCAGGCATGCAAACTGGTGTCCAGAGTGATGCTGTGAACTGTCTCAACAGCACACAATTCTCTGCTTTGAAACTCTGCTGAGCTACTCTGCTGAGAATACCCCAGCAACTGGCAGTGATTTAAATCATGTGACAATGTGACAACCCCAAGCCACCCAAGCAGCCAAGAATAATAGTTATCTGCCTGCAGATATGTAAGTCTGGACTCTTCTCATGAACTCCCCAGGTCATTCTGGCATGCATTTGAAGAGCATCTGATTTCATCTCTAAGTGGGCCAAAAGAGTGACATAAGTGACTGCTGCTGCAGTTTCACTCTATCTATCACTTCTTGATCTAAAACAAGCCAGGAAGACAGCAAGGCCAATTCCTTCATTCCTGAAATGACTAGCTGCAGGAGTGGGAGAGGATGAGCAACCATGAAGGAACAGCTGTGGTCTCCTGCCACTCCAAATCCACTGCTCTGAGTGTTGGCAGAATTCTAATGCACCACACCCCTTCCTGGAGGCAGTGATGGCTGACTAGGAATAGTTTCTTCTGTCTGAAGACTAGAAGAAAAACATGAAGTTTTGGGGGTTTAAGGGTGTGTGTGTCTCTGTATGTGTGTTTGAGGGTTTTTTTAAACACTATTTAAAAAGGTGGTAGGGAAGCACAGCAGTTTTTAGGAGTAGCCTGTGGGTGCAGGCAGAGGACAAAGTCGATGTGGGAGCCTCCCTCCTCACCAAGGACAGGGAATAGTCCTCTCCCATACAGGAGGGCCCAGGCAGTGGTCACGGGATAGGGCTGAGACAGTGCAAGCCCTGCGTACCCTCCACAAGCACTGATCCAGGCCCCTCACCCCCTGGCAAGTCAACAAGGACAGAACAATGGAGGCAGATTCCAGGCCAGCCCAGTAGGAAAAGCTTTAGATACAAAAGCAGCAAGGGGCAATATGGCTTCTTTAGGTGGAGCCAGAAAAGCAAAGGAACAGCATCAGTTGGCAGAGCTTTGTGCTACGGAGTTTCTAGGAAAGGGTAGCAGACAGACAGACAGACAGACAGACAGACTTCCTCTTGCAGGCTGACCCTGGGGACAAATGAACTCTCACCAGCTTGTAGATTCTATCACATAAAGAGTCTGTAATGTCAAATTTTCAGATTTCTAAGGTATCTGAGTTTAGCAGGCCTCTTTTAGGGTGAATCACACCCACAGTTTTGGCTAAAGGAGCTGTTCCTGCAGTATCACACCTGGAGATGCGTATGCACCAGCTTGCTTTACAAGGAACAGCCTCTCGCTCTTGCTCTTTCCCATCTTGACCGACCTGTAATCTAACAGAGAAGAGGCCTAGACTAAATGACAGACTCCACAGGTTCAGCAAACAGAGCAGACACTCTGAGGAAGATTCCCAGCCAGAAACGGGCAAAAAGATGACAGCAGCAGTAGCTGGGAAGCAGGACTAGACTGGTTTTAGATCTACAGGGGCCAAGGGAGACAACGACAGAGCACACCAGGAGAAAGCTATGGCACAATGGACACCAAGGATGATGGAAATGAGCTGGAGAGAAGACAGCTAACGTGGTGGATTCACTGGAGAGACACGCACGGGGGTAACAAATGCCAGGCCATGCAATCGCCAAAGGGTCTAACCTGAAAGTTCTCAAAATGCATCAGGGACTTGCAGTGTGCGAGCCGGGCAGCGGAGTCGCTATGGTAGAATTTGTGACACAGCCTGCAGAGGTAACCTGCGACGGGGACCAGAAAATCCAGGCCTGCGAAACGGGAGGGGAAGGGAAATCACAGATCACATTGAATGGAACTCAAATAATGAAAGCATGTTAAAAGAGAAGGGGGATGGGTGTAAAAAGGGAGAGGTGGAAAGCTTTGCTTCTGTTAATCAGGGATTTGCAAGATGACTTGCTGAATATCTCGTCTTACCATGGAATGGCTGTGGTTGATATTCAGAGAGAAATCTGGCTGCCAGAGCAAAGAAACTACACAGAGCATTAAGTGGGGAAAAAGGGAGAAAAGAATATAATGGAAAACTACAGAGAACATGTGATCTAATGTAATGGGATCAAACCAAGCAGAAGACAGCAGGCGCGCAAGAGGAACACGCAGAGAACATTCACAGCATGAATCATTATTCCATCTGCCACACGATAGTGGAAGGTTACAGCGATATGGAAGATTGGTGTAAACAGAGCTCCCCTTGGGCACAAAACAGGCTCTGCAGAGCTGCCCTCCTCAACCACTAGTGGCCGTTAAGGGTTTGAAGTCAGTCGCTTACAGGGTGGGGACCAGACACAGCCATCTGGAGGCACCACTGCCCACCAGGCCAGCAGCATGGCTGAGGAACTGCTCGGTACAGTGTGGGGGTTCTGAAGCGGAGGAAACATGCACAGTTTGGGTCTAGCAGAGAGTTTGATACTGTCAGTGCTACTCAGTATCTCTCTGCAAGCTGCATTTCTGTTGGAAAGCATTCCAATCAAAATGCTTTCTGACTCCATCTTTCCAGAGCATCCCTCATTTGCTACCTACTTTCTTCAGTACTCCTGCCCTGCTTGTTCCATGTCCTACCTCAGAAATGTATCTGGCTCTCATCCTTCTTCAAAGCAGAAGGCAGTTGACGAACATCAATCACATCCTTATGTTTTATCACACAGTAATAAAGAAACATCCTGCTCTCAGGATAGGTTCTCCTCCAGGCAGCAGTGACCTGCCCCAGTCCGATGCAGATGCTGGAGCACCATGGCCCAAGAAGTCATTGTAACAGTAGGTAGAGACCATCCTCTCCTACAGATATAGCATGTGGCCAGAGAAGGCTCTGTGGCCCTTTGTGCTTAACTCTGCTTGCTTACCATAGGCTGTGTCTGGACAATACTTCTCACTTCCTTCGTAATCCTCCAAAGACACTTCCTTCAGCCCAGTCTGGAAACCAAAAGAACGTTAGTGCCTACTGTATCTATGCTAATTCCCAGGCTCTTGCATTTTTCTGGTAAGCTTGGGAGCAAAACAGAGGATTCACATACCAGAAACAGAGTTGTACAGCCTCTGGTCAGGGGCAGATGCAAACCCCAGTGTCAGCAGACCACTTCAATACAAGGGTTAAAATGACCCCACACACTCCAAGCCTCAAGTAGCTTAGCCATGTACCTCCTTCTTGGTAACTGCTCTCTACTGGCAATATTAATCAAGACAAACCTCTACACATTTGCTATTAGACCCAGCTACTGCTGGGCTGTTCAAAGAGACTATGTCAATATTGCTTTGTGCTCCTCAACAAGGCTAATGTCTGAAGACAGCAGAAGCGGTACAGCACAGCAGGAACACCTTCATGTATCCCACACCTAGTGCCTGACTCTCTTCTGCATCACCCTGTGCTCTGGAAGAACCCTAAAGTCCTCACCCTACTGCTGTGCAAGGTTGAGCAGACTCTTGAAAGCCTGAGCTCAACCAGCCAGGACCAATTAAGTCATAGGATCCCACGCAGATTCTCAGATAGGTCATTCCTTCTTCTTTTGCATAGACCTTTGCATACCTGCTTGGCAGAAGAATCCTCATTCTCCATCAGCACTGTATCAGGGTCTTCCTCCTCACCAGCTCCTCCCTCCTCCTCCTCCTCTTCCTCATCATCATCTTCAAAACAGCCAACAGCATCCACAGTGATCAACTCCTCTGAATCTTCTGGGCTCCCCAACTCCTTCTCTCCTAGCCTAACCTGTAAGGTACAGAAAAGAAAGACTGGATCAACTTTGCACTTGCCGTTTAACCAAGAGTCCAGACTGAGGACAGATTGTAAGTGATGTGCAGAAGGGACTGCAAGAGAGGCATAAAGCTCTCTTGCTTCTAGACACATCCAACACCTTCTCCCTTTTTCACTCAACTTCTTTAAGTGCTAACAACGGAAGTTCAGCAAAAGATGAAAATTAAAACAGGTTTGGAAGAACTGAACGTCCTCCTTTCAGCCCTGCAGTAGCTGGGGAAGCAGAAAAGTTATCCTGCCCTACAGTGTAACTGCCTCCAGACCTGCACAGCTCTCCACCCAGGCAGTTCTACCTCTTTGGCTTTCTGTTTGTGCTCAGGCGACTTCATATGCTCCACGAACTTGCGAGGGGTCTTGAAGTGGCGGCTGCAGACAGTGCAGAAAGGACGAAGCGAGCGTTTGGCCAACTAAGGAAAAGAGGGGACAATTCTGTAAGTCACAAGAGGCACTGCTTTGGAGGAATGCAGATGAATCTTGAAACAAAGTCAGCCCCACATCCTGGGAGACCACAAAGACAACAGTCTTTTCAGCAAAAAGGACTCCCTAACTCTTATCCACCAAAAAGATGAAAAACATGCAGAACAAAGATAAGCGTGTCTTAAAAGAGGTGTTCTGGCACTTCTTCCCTAAAAGTCAATAAATATGCTGGCCTGCCTAAAGTTTAGCTTGAGGAGGCTGCCTACCAATTCCTCCATTCAATTGATTAGGTGAGTATGATAAGCCATATTTCTTAAGAAAAACCCCCATGCCTTGTCTCCCTGAGCTGTCGCTAGGAAGGAGGGAGGGGCTGGGGAAAAAAAGGTATTTTAAGGGCTTATTTTACTTCTCATTATCCTCCTCTGACTCTGTTAGTAATAAATTCACTTTATACTTCTAAGTTGAGCCTGTTTTGCCCTTGGAGTGTTTTCTCCCGGTCCTTATCTCAACTCATGAACCCTTTGTTAATTTTTTTTTCTCTCCTCTACCCAGCTGTAGCAAGGGAGGGTGAGCAAGCAGCTTTCGTGGGTGCCTGGCATTTGGCCAGCGTCAAACCACGACAGCATCCCTCCACTTCAGTCACTTTTCCTTTGCTGCTTGGGGAGCAGGAGATGCTACACACTTCTATTAAATCCCCACACAAAAGGTCAGTGCAAAATCAAGTCCACGCTACAGCTGTTACCTTATGTTCCTGGGTCCTGCGGTGTTTGATGAGGTCCCCTGTGAAATGCACCTGGCACGTGTTACACCATCGCTGCTGGGTCTCTCTGAAGTGACAACAGATAGAGCTGTAAGTCACACCTTTTTACATTCTCCATGGAATACTGCAGTTAGCAATCTGTCCCTGGCATTGTTTTCTTGACAATTCCTATCTTTACAGGCTTGGATTTATCTTCTCTCCTTCTCACCCATTTATAGGTTGCTTTAGCTCACGCTGACAGAAATGCACCAGATAAAACAGGTCTCCAACTTAATCTACTGTATTAAAAACTACACAGGTCAAAGTCAACTCTGGTATCCTTCAGCAAGATAGAAAGTTGCCTGGAAGAGATTAAGGCCCTTGAAACCAGTGGGGGTTTGTACCTCACCTAAAACTCAGAGGCACCCTGGTGCACTGAACAATTTTAGAACCCATGTAGGGCCACATTCAGATTGAATTTTCTAGTGCAGACCAACACTTACCCATCTTTTTCTGCTAGCACCTTCTGCTGTTTCACCATGGGTAGTAGTGAAACAAAACAAACATTGCTCATGTGCTGAATCTCCCCAAGTCGCTGCTGGTGCTGAATTCCAGCCATGTGGGATTGGAAATTCTGAAAGAGAGGTTAGGAGAAAAATCCTTTTAAATGTATTCAAAACATAGAAAATAACAGGTATGAGCTATGCTTTCCTTTCTTTTGACTGCTGTTTAACAATGAAATATAAAAGCTTAAGAGCATGGCTGCCTGTGGATCCACCCACATTCTCTCTCTAGCAGGTTGCTTGCTAGCTCTCAGGAGAGGTTTATTTTATCTGCATGCTTGTCATAATTTCTTATGTTCCTTGTTCCTAAAGCGTGAGCCCCTGCTAACAAGGCCCCTTGGCAGCCAGCCATCTAATTCCCATCTCTTGACCACCTGTCAGACCTGTGCATTTTTACCTGTTGACTGCAGCAATTGGTCTTGCAGATGTAACAGTAGAATTTAAGGACCGATTCTGGGTTGGGATCAGCTGTGCCCACGTCGCAGGCCCAGTGCCCTGGTTTCAGAGCTGTTGTACTGATAGCTCTGCTCTCACTGCTCTGCTGAATAGTCACTTTCAGTGAACCTCCAGAGCTCAACATCTGCCAAAAGAAGGAGTCGACATTAAGTTCAACCCCTCAGTAGAAGACTCTAAAAATTACACCTTGCTTTTTGTATGTCACCTAAGCTCTTTACCCTTTAGGAAAATGCACTTAAGCTTGAACCCACAGGAGGCTGATCAGAAGGACTCTCACACACACTCCTCCCAAAGCTGCTAAATCAGCCATCCCTGTGTCGTAGCACCAGCCCTATTAGCACAGATGATTGTTTCTGCAGCCTCTGCAGCCATTGTATGATCCAGTCTCTGGGGACTGCAGCCACAAAACAATTGTTGCTAAGGGACACAATCAACTTGTGTTTCTCTGCTGCAAATATAAAGCCTACTCAGCACACCACCTGATGGAGTCAGGAACTCAGACATGGGCAGGATGATACATTTGATCACATCAACAAACATCTGCAATTATGGAATACTGTCAAGTCTGATTCACACCTGAGGTTAAATCTTTGTCTGCTCTCAGTTTTACACAGCCTAAGGTCCTGATTTAACATCCAGCATGGAGGCCATGTATTTCATGCAAAAGACTCTCAGGTTGCATCTTTTAACACCACCTGCCTCTTTTTACACTTGCTCTTCAGCAATATGAAAGATGTATTTAGTTATGGCCCTCCATACACAGAGTTTTAAGTAACTCTTTCAATTCAGCTTTCCATCTTTCCAGCTGAACACAGAAATCTTAACGAATGCCCCATCCACAGGCGGTGGTAGGTAAGGAACAGGCCAGCAGAGGTACAAAAGCAGCAAGTCAGAGCAGACTGCGCACTAACTGCAGACATATTATGCCTTATTGCCAGGGACAACAGCTTACAGCAGGAGACAGAGCTCCAGACATGGGTGCCAGCTGGTTCCCAGTGGCAACGGGCTTCTCCAGAATGGAGGGGGAGGTTGTATGTTCTGCACCACCCCTGCATGGAGCGGTGTCTGCTCACCTCAGGAGCCTTCGGTTCCTCAGAGAATTTCCTCTCTCTGGAGAGATCCTCAGCTGTGTACTCCTTTGCATTGTCTGTACCTAGAAAGGGAGAGTCCTTTTAGCAGCCTTAAATCATAACAGCAATGACAGAAAAACAAAGCAGCAGGTGAGTGAAGTCACGGAGCTCTCCTCACAGCACTGTTGGCCATAAGCCAGTTCGCAAACCTTCCTCCTTATCCTTATTAAAGATGGAAACATCCAATCATTTGCCTTTGGCAGGTAACAGGTATTAGGGGACAACGTTTGGATTTGGTTCCTGTATTTTATCCTCCTTTTCCCATCCTGTGCAACTGGAGGAAGAACATTTCTGTAGACCCACGGGACCTACAGATGCAGTTCTAGCAAGGAGTGCCCTACAAGTATAAATCACAGGCTTCAGCAACTCACCATCAGCTTGGACATGGGTGCATGAGACTCCTGCTTTCTTGCTGTCTGTGGCATCCTCTAATGCAGACTCCCCGGTCACACTTTAAGGATATCAAGAAAATAACCTTAACTGCCATGTTACAGACAAGAGGTTCAAAAAGCACACCAAGGCAAAGGCTGGGGTTTAACCTACCACACTCTCCACTAAACCCCCAAATGAGTAAGCTACTGGAAGTGGCATTTCAGGCAAGAATTTGGCAGAAATAAATAAAAATAATGTAGAGTGGGTGTTCTAGAATGGATTCAGAAACAGCAGCCAAATAATCTGGACAAGAAGGTTACAACTGATTTTCGGTTAGCTGCCCTCTCCTGCAAGAAGCCTGAAGGGAATTAAGTTCATACAAGAAATATTCTTAGTAAGAGCTCTGAGAACTCTGTGCTATCATGACTGGTGACCTGTAGGGAAATTGCAACACCTGGACAGTGCTCCTGGCTGCTCTGTACATGAGAGAAGAGAACTATCAGAACTGAAGGAGTTCTCCATGGTGCCTTTACAGGGATTTCACCACAGCTGCCTGTTCTATTCATACCAGTCGTGTTTCACTTCAGAGTCCCTACAGCTCTGCTTGTGGGGGAAGTGAAACTCTACAAGATGCAAATCAAAAGGGCCTTGCTTTGTTTTACTTGCTATTGGTGATCTGCTAAGGAGAAAAGTGCTCCTCAGGGTACTACTGAGAATAAATGTCTGACTTCCAGAGGGCACAAAGTGTTCTTTGCAGTCTCTTTCTCCATCCCCCATTTTTCTATCAGGACCAACTTTCCACCATGACTTAACTGTCTGCTCTGAGGGTGGCTCAAATTCCCACCTGCTGGTGTCCTTCTGCCAACAGGGAGCAGCACCTTCTGCACAAGCAGGACAGCCGAGAGCACCGGTACCACATCCCGTTATCCGAACACACGCACACCGCATAATTTATCAGATTGATAAGTGATACTGTAACTGGGTTACATGGCTATAAATATGCAGCAGGGTTTGGGCACTGCAAACACGAATTAAACAAGAGTGTCTGGCATTAACATTATTTGTCAGGTGCTGCCAGCAGACTCAATGCTAGTGGTACCATACCACACACAGATGGTGCCAGCACTCAGGGTGAGAGTTTGCAGCCTGAACCGCAAACCTAAGGAGCAATCTAAGGGAGCAAAAGCCACCACGAGCATGATTTAAAGAGGAAATGGTATTCTATGGATACTTGTCACGCCATGCTAGAAGTGGGTGTTCAAGGAGGATTTGAAGATGACGAGTGCTTTCTGCACTGGAATGAGGATGTTGTTCCAGGTGTACAGATGGTACATAGGAGCAAAGGCAGAAGTGGGAAAAACCTGAAATGAAGAAGGAGGCTGGTATTCCTGGCTAAAGGGAAATGGAACAATGAAGCATGAGACACAAGTTTTTGACATAGATGGGGGGAATGCCCTTGTCATCTGTGAAGGGCAGTCTGAGAACAGTAAACTATTTTTTTCACAGATCCATCATCTGTTCATTGGAAGATACAAGAAACACTTCAAAAAAAGCTAAGGAATAATCTATTCTAGGTAAATACCAGCCATAATATATGCATCAAATCTGGCAGTCCCTAACTGCTGCTTAGGAAAGAATTTTCCTAATAGCTGGCTTGCTGCAGTGAGATCTGTCATTCCTCAGACTTGATTCTTGTTTTCAGTGCATGTAACAGGACTTTGATTAATACCCTGCTAAATATTAATGTAATTAAAATTAAATTAGCTTTGGCAAACAGATTAACAAAGCATACACTCAAATGTATTCGACCTAGCTTTAATTGAATTTTTTCACTTTCTTATTAATCAGAGTCCATAACTCATGATGGTCCCTGAACACACAATATTTATCACTCTTTAATGTTTTACTTTGATGTTCAGATATTACCTTGATCATGTAATCCTGGTATATTCCCCCTAAAGCTACCCATTAATCTGTAATCTACAGATGGGAAACAGCGAGGTGAGGAAACTTGTCCAAAAGCAGGCGGCGAATGCCTAACAGGGAAGGTAAGAGGACCCAGGAGTCCTGACTCATCGTCGCTAACATATGCTGGAGAATTCTCAAGTCAGTGCCTACAGAAATCTGTATTCACTTCTTCCTCTTCTCCCTCCACACTAGCCAAGGGTGACAGTTCTGGGAGAGGAGCAGCCTGGTGCAGATGGCACCGGGAGCTCCGCGAGGTGCCTTCCCGCTAGATGGCAATGCAGCCCTGCCTGTCCCTGCCACACCTTCGGGAGGCCGGGAGAGCCGGGATGGGCCTGCCAAGGCCAGCCTGCCGTGCATCCCTGGGGGATAATAGGATTGCCTTTGTCTATTTTTACCCAACAGATAGAGATACTGGCAAGGCAACCTCTGCAGAGGGGATACACAACTCAATGCTCATGGATACAGGCTTGGATACTAGGGAGTATTGATTCCCTTTCCTTTATTATTTCTCAAAATAAACTACCCTCTCCTACACCTACTGTAACCTAATATATTCCAAGACTTTCCCCTTCTGCTCATTTGACTTTTTTGACATTTAGGGAAGAAACTTAGAGAAATACACCAGAATAGAAAAGAACCTCTATGCTTCTTACAAGGATCCTGCAGGAGAATACACAAGCAAACTCAGCTTTGTTGCACATTTAGATGAGCTGCATCCCTCATTATTCATTCTCACTATTGGATCACCCCCAGCAGAGACCCACAACACCCGGTATCTCAGTAAGCACCACGAGATTTTCTGAACTGTTCCCAAGCATCTGAAATATCTCTTACATGCTAGACATCAGGCTAGTAGAGTATACAGCTCTAATAATCAGAAAATAAAATTAGACAATAATTCTAAACTCAGTAACTATCTCAATACCCCATTCAATAAATACCTCTTCAGTCTTTTTGCTGCAGGCTCAGTGTTCAACACAGACTCTGTTGGAGTTCTTGGCTCTGCAGGGACATAGAAGGAGATTTCCTTAGCAAAACAGACCATGCCCCCTTGAGCATGTTCCATCACTGAATGGCAAATGCCAATGAGGCTCTGTTATAGGAAATAATATTAAATACTTGCTTATTCTGACTTTATGAACTGCTCTGGCAAGGTTAGATGTCAATGACATCAGGTATTTCAGTTTTATTGCAAGGTCACTGTATGAAGTGTTGGTCAAAAAAAGAAATCTATGACCGTATCTACTCAGTGGGTCTCAGTCCTGTATCTAAGTGACAAGAACCATGATCACAGGAACATTAACATAAGCCAAGGTGGCACATCTACCTGACAGCAACCAGTTAATAAGACAGTTTTCACCACTGCATATTCCCTGGTCACAACCTCATCAAAGCCTGCAGTTTTAAATCGCGCACTCCTCAGTCAGAAATGACATTCCCACATCTGTGTTGTAGCTGACATTAAGATATTCAGTGCCAGCAGCTTCTGTTCTGACAACTGGGGCACCAGAACTTTCAACTCATATTTTCCTTAGAATGCTGATTATAACTGGTTCTTGATGTGTTTGGCTGCATGAGATGTTGACTTCAGCATGGGTAAGGCAATGTGGAAGCTTTAATTTCAGACCAGTTTTCTTTTTTCCCCCATCTTAAACAGAGCTCAGTGTCAAAGTGACTTCTGAGAGGCTTCAACGCAAGAGAAATTAAGCAGGTTCATAAAAATATCAAAATTATCAAGTAAAAGTCGTACATGAAGCACATAGCAGAGGGCTATCCCAGGCAGTTTAAGTATTTACAATTAGAGAGACATGTAGCTGATTAAGCCTAAAATCATAAAGTTTTTGCTGCAGGACTAGTCAAGAGAAGTTTATCATATTTTCAAGCAGTTGTTTCACTACAGGCTCCCCCTTACCTGTGGATGGTGAGGAATTGTTCTGCTCTGACGCTGCTTGCATTCCCTCTGGAATTTCCATTTTCTCATCACCTTGTGTCTGAGATGAAGAACCAGGATCTAGTTCCCGCTTCCTGTCGGGGACCCTCTGAAAGTCCTGCAATGGGCAGAGAGAGTCGCTGCCAGCTCTTGGTCCTTAACACACTGCCTAAGGCACCAGAGTTTTACTGTGGGGCAGGAACAGGAATTCCAGCACGTGGTAATGGAAAGGAATAGATGGTTTACAGTGGACTGCCCTGCCCAAGGGAAGTTTACATGGTCAAAGAGAGCATTTCAGTTCCACAGGCAGCCCAGGACATCCCCCCACTGCTTTAAGCAGCAGCTGTAGGAAACCCAGCTGCCTGCAGAGGGTAGGGTCATGTTAGAGGAACTCTCGCAAGAGGTGCATGGGCAAGGAAAAGGATAGTCCAAAATAATCCCCCTTCTTTTGACTCTGGAGGGCAGTCCAAGAGTGTGAGTTTACCTTATCCACCACATCTTTTTGAGAGAATGGGACGAAATATGCGAAAGCTAATCTAAGAGGAGGAAAGCAGCGGTCAACCCAAGAACCATTTCCAGGATACAAAACAGGTCTTCATGATGGAAAGTGAGAAAGGTTTTTACAAAACAAGAATTGTAGATTTTACAAAATCCACATGGACAAATACGAGCCTGATCTTAAAAAGTGGAAGAACTGCCAAAGAGGCAGTGTCCATAGTAGGAGCAAGTCGTTTGGGAACAACAAATTGCTTTGGAATAGCAAAGCACTTAGCCAGGATTTCTTCTGTTTTAATTACTTTTAAGCTGATACTTCTAAAGGCTCCTTTTGTGTCTTTGGTTTAAACAGTTTTATCATGGGGAATTCTCTCTCTTGGGCAAGTAGTGACAAGAAACCTTTGCATTATAAATGTAAATATGGACCACAAAAGCCTTTGGGATGGAGTGATTTCTGCATTTCTGTGTCAGCAGCATGGCACAAAACATTATTTTCTTTCTCAAGCTCTCTCCCTTCTCCTTTGTACTCCACCCACAATACAGTCAACAGCTGCAAGTGTAAAAGGAGCACAAAGCTCCCCAGCAGTTGGAAACCACAATCCCACCTTGCGAAAGGTCCGGTTCTGCCGCTGGAAGGGGAGGCTGGGGAAGCCCAGCCGAGTTGGCTTTAAGGAGACCCCAACTGGTGGTGGTCCCAGGAGGGAATGTCTTGTAGCCTGAGGGAAGAACTGCTGCAGTGCTGGTGCTGTCATGTTAAATCCACGCAGGTTTCCTACAAATGCAAACACAGCGTTTCACCACCCTGCGCTGTGCAAAGGAGAGAGAAAATCTTCCACCTGAACAAGGAGCAGGTAGAGGGGAAGGGCTCCTCTACACATGACCCTATGCTTCACTGAGCACTGTATGGGTGCTCTGTGCTCTACCGTCTCCAGCACACAGAATGATTTGATGTAATAGCAACCATTACTACGGCTCAGGCTATTTAATTGTACTTGTCACTCCAGGCTAAGATCATTAGAGCAATTATTTGATCTGAGCACATCAGCGCTCGTGTTTGCAACAAACAAGGTCTCGTTTTACAAAAACTCTCTGTAAAAAAGGAGAATTCACCCCACATTTGTGCAGCTGACTGCTCACACCATAGCATGGAGCTCTTTAACACAAGCCAGTAACAGCATTTCATTTAAAACAACACCGAACTTTAAAAAAAAAAAAAATCCCACAGTCCTCTCTGCCACCTGGTTGTCATGCAAGCTCAATGTGTCAACCTCAACTCTGACACTTGAGACTCTTGACATTTCCAATTATAATGCTCTGCTTTCTGAACAGTTCTTTTCAGCATCCACAGACTATCAACCAAGTCTCAAAAAATTTCTTATGAAGACAGTCCTTGTCACCCCCATTTCAGGGGTGAGGGAATGGAGGAGCCCAGATGCCTCAGCTATACCCTCAGAAGCCATCCATCATTCAGGGAACCTGGACTTGCCATTTTTTCTCTCTCACTTGAATTAGTGCATACTCCAGCCTTTTAGCAGCTGTCAAAACAGGGCAGTGAAGTTTGGAGACAGGCACTCAACATCTGGAAAAACCAAGCTACAGTGTTAAAAGCCTGCAACACAATAGGAAGTACTCCCTTTGTCTTCAAAAGCAATCTAATCTATTATTACTTCCCATAAATAATCCCTTACTGTAAAAGGCCAGAGCTATATTAAAAAAAAAAAATCTAACACAAATCATCTTCTGGTCTAGGTTTGATCCCTTGAAAGAACCACACATCCGTTTCAATTTGAAGTATTTATCTTTTCCTATTCCCACTGCAGAAGCCACACACAGCCAATGAATTATTTATGCTGATGCTCCCCAGGGACAGAAATGGTACAGCATCAGGTATTCTTACATGTAACCCAAACCTGAATGGCCAAAAAATTCACATCACTAAAATGGGCCACATGGGACACTGGCTACCATATTCCATGTTACCTGTGGCTACCTGAGGTAGGTTATTGAGAGAAGTCACAGCTTCATGGAGAGGTGAAGAGGAGCAACACTAAGACAAAGCGTGTGTAAAGTGTTCATTAACATATCTTATCCTGCTCTATCGAATTAGCCCCAGGTCCTTGGCACACTATTTAAATACAACTTCTCAATAAAAGATTCAGAGAAAAAGGTCAGCTGACAGCAAACATATCTAGAAGGAGCATGGCTGACTGAAGGCTGGAGTCACACTTTTTCCTGACAGAGATATATGTACACCAATTTTCAGAGCATGGCTTGTCCTTTCTCACTGTCACTTTCCCTACAACCTGAGAGAGATCTGTGGAGAGCCACTGGAGTCACTAGAGAGCCCTCTTGTTAAATGGGCAAGAGAGAACAAAAGGAGAGTTAACGACATGCAGAATGAATCTTTTGTCTTCACATCTGGGCATGATTCACAGGCAAGGTAGAAATTGCAGACATTAATCTAGACTAGGTACTTGAAAACTACCTCAGGTACTGATTTTCTGTGTTGAAAAGAACTGTCAGGTTAAGACACGAGCAAAAAATAACAACATAGCTTTATTCCTATTATCTTTACATTAGTAATGCTATTATTAAGGCAGCTTCATAAATTGTTTCAAAAACACAAAAAGAAAAGGAAAATCCACTTGTGGAAACACAATAATGGAAAGACAGAGATACTACCCACCACAGAAATTACAGTCATTTCAGGGAATCAAAATTTCACAATACAATTGACACCAAAACCATCTTCTAACTCAATATACTTTGTTTGTTTGTACTGCACTAAATTTGGACAAAGACAAGTATCTACTGCAAACAAGGTTAGTGTGTATGTAACAGGTAAGTAAATAAGTGGCCTTAACCTTGCAACCAAGAAAGACAAGCAAATAATCAAAATCACAGTATTTTATCTAAATATGTTGATGAAAAAATACTTGCTCCCATCAAGCCTAAAAGGGAATGCATGTATTCAGTATCTAACCTGATACCTCCTAGTGCTACTCCCAGTTGTGAACAGCTGGGCACACATGATTTTCAACAACTGAAAAACCTCTGTTCTGAGGACTATGGACTAATTTAAAGAAGAAAAAAAAAAAGAAAAAAGAAGACAACAAATGGAAGTGCCAAGTACAAGAACTGCACTGGTTCAGCAGGAAATAGCCATGGTATGGTTTCAGTCCAAGAGGATGATTAAATAACTCCAGTAAGTAAGCGTTTCCCATAACGACAGTACCTTGCATCTGCTGCATGAGTAAGGCCCGCTGAAGCATAGGATTGGCATTGAGCAGCGATGGCTGATTTGTTGCCCGTAAGCTCAGCATCTGTTGCTGCTGTGGTGGCGGCAAACCCCTGGAAAAGAAGGCATCAATCATGAGAACCCAATAAAAACTGTACCCTTCCATTCCAGGCACCTAGCAAGCATAAAACAGAGGAGCAAACAGCTGAAATGCTGATATGCATGCATGAAAAGACACCATGCACTGGCACTGTATCCTCTTTCCTCCACTCTCCTGGAATTTCCAAAGCTGTCAGATTGTCTATCAAAGAATTTGAGGTCAGAGACAACTCCTCAGCACCAAGCCCACATAGAGCCTCCCAAGCAGCATAAAAAAAGCCCCGGAGCTGACTGCGGTTCTACAGAATTATGCAGCACCCGTCAGGAAAAATGAGTGATCTAGATCAGCAGCTACATTTAACACAACAACAAAAAAGAAGTTCTAAAAAACAGGGAGTTTTCACAGTAGCTTAGAGCTCATTTTCTCAAAATCAACACCTCCCACACGGAGCCAGACAGGTCAGAACTGTCAATAGTGCCCCCTAACTGCAAGAACCAGATGGAAAAATAAACCACGGCCTTCATATTTAAAACACGAGGAGGAAGAAGCAGCAGAGAAGAACTCTCCAGCTCTAAGGAGGGTGGAGCAGACGTGAGAGAAAGTCTGAAGAAACTGGCAAGCACTTCTTCAGGCGATTGCAAGGTCAGGCCCACCTCTATGCACGCTGCTGACACAGCTAAATCTGTCAGGGCTGAAAAGAGGTACCAACATGGATCGAAATATCCACTCTGACAAAAAACCTTTTAACAGAATTCACAGCAGCTCATCTTCACATTTGCTGCTCTAGATTGTTCCAGTCTCTGAGCCGAGATATTTATACCACAAAAATCATACTTTTAAACGTGTAAGATGCAGCCGTGCTATCTAGCAGTCAGCCCCTTACTGGCATTTTAAGTGCAGCGTTTTTTATAGTATAAAACATATAAAAATGGTAAAAAGATTTGCAGGTTCATATTTTTAGTAAAACAGAAAATTTCCTATGTTTACCTCAGAGACAAATGCCTTATAAGGATAAAGTAATACATTAATTCCTTAAATAACGAATTAACTTTCTTCTTAAATTCACATCCCATTGCTTCGAATTTGCAAGGACTTTAAAGATAACAATAACTGCAAATAAATGCATAATTTTGGAGAATCTGTGCTAGTTCTACAAATCTCAGCTCATCGGGGACAACTGCTCCTATCTAAGTTGTTTTACATCTTGCATTTTTTAGGAAAGCCGTGGTTATTTTCTGGCAAATGTCTTTCTCCTTTCACAAACAAAACATGATTTTCTCCATCCCCTCCCTGCCCCACTGTGCTCAGCCACAGTCTAGTGCAGAAATAAGTTTAATCATCGCACCCAGACCAGCAGATCCGGCCAGAGAAATGAAATAAATAAACAGTTTAAGTTCAACAATAAAACAATAAAGTGCTCGTGTCTACTGAGGGTGGCTCTGCTGAGTGCTGTGTTTCTGCAGGAGAAAGCGTTTTCCCTGAGCCCCGGCTGCCCTGCCCGCCCTGAGGGGCGACGCTCGGCTCGGAGCATCCACCCACCCCACCCACCGCTTCTACACAGGCTGCCCGGGTCACCCATGGGCTCTCGGGGACTCCAGCCCCGGACGGCGGACAGGGATCCCCGGAGCGCTGAGGGGACACGGCAAGACCCCACAAGGGCCGCCGCCTTCCCTCCCACACCCCCGGCCCCCTCGGTGCCTCCAGGCTCTGCCCGGAT
>VZRQ01002562.1:39973-126048 GCA_013397975.1 Machaerirhynchus nigripectus
GGGGGGGCACGGGAGGGAGGGAGGGAGTGAGGAAGGGAGGGCTCTCCGCCTGGGGGCATTCCGCAGCGGGGTCCCCGCCACTGCCGCACCTTGGCGGCCGGTGGGAGCCTCCCCTTGTCTTGGCTGTTACATAACGGAGGGGGCTGAAGGGGTTGTGGGGACCAGCTCCATCTATCCCCTGCTCGGTGCGGGGCCGCGGGGCTCAGAGATGGATGTTGTCGCTGCGGGGGGGTGATGCGGAGGGTGTTAAGTTTAATCTGCTCCGTCCCCCTCCCCCAGCCCAGGCTCGCTGTCCTCCATAGCGGATGCCATGTCGGGAGCTGCAGGGAGGCTATAGGAAGGACGGGGTTATAGCTCTCCTATATGCTCAAATCCCCGGGTTGCTACCATTTTGTGACAGGCAATATACTGATGCCTTCCCTTCATGTGACCTTCGCATTCATCATCTGCAACTTGAGTAAATTGCAGACCGTGCTGCCTGAGTATCTCCTTCAGCGGACACACAACACCTGGGGGGNCCTGTTAATTAATTGTATTAAGTTATATATGGGTTTTAGTTATCAAGGTGGTTTTTTATGCTATGAGGAGCACGCAGGTTTCTGGTGACTTGGCTTAAAAGCAGTAACTGCTGATACCTGGTCAGATGCTTGCGTGGGTTTTTCTCTTTCAGCAAACTGTATTTGTGACATCTCTTGGATCTCGTTCCCCCACCCCCACTTTTTCTTTTAAGCCATTTGCTGTTGGATGGCTTCTAAAGCTTTTCCACTGTCAGAAGGGTCTGTGGTGTCGATTAATTGCTTGTTTAGCTGAAAGTGGCCCCAAGTTCTGGACCTGTGCAAGGGTATCTTTGAGCAGTGAGTGCAGGGTGTACTGTTTGTATTAGGAGGAAGGCACAGGGATTGTATCTGGTACAAAGAAAGCATGGTCAAAATAAAAATTTTTCTTCTTTGTCATAGATTCAAAGAGTTTTGAAAAAATAAGAATAGAAAATTTAAAGAGTTTGGGATCTTTTCTAGCTAACTTCTAACGGTCCATGCAGTGTATCCCCCAGAGATGCTGGGATCATGCCAAGGGAAGGACATTGCAGAAACACATTTACTGAGCCTCAGGTCATAGTCCAGGATCCACTTGTTTGTCTATAGTCACAGAAAAAAAAATTCCTGCCCCCCAAGTGAAAAACTCGTTGGACTTTCTAAGTCCAACAAGTAGCTTTCTAAGAAGGGGAAAAGGGATCTTCTGAAATCTGTGAGCAAAATGGGTTCACCTGTTGGCTCTGCTGTTTTCATGCCTTCTAACTACTGGCAATCAAACCTCATAAATCCTTTTCAGAGGATCTGTGCAGGCAGTGCTGCAGTAGTGTCACAGATAATGTCGGGCTGCTGGGCCAGAGGAGGGTTTGTTGAAGGAAGGACAGTTGGTGTATTAGGGTACACTGCTCCTCTCCTTTAGACCAACCTCACAAGGGGATTTACTAATCCTTGGTGTGTCTCCACTGGCACAAATTTAAAACTGGAGATTTTATGTGCTTGGTGGAAAATACATAAATTCAACTGTTTTCTGTCTCTTTCTGGTGACTCCTGTCACAGGAGAACTTGTGACCTCATCGTGTCCCATCAGCTGTCTCTCTAGCAGCAAGTTACAGTGCTGTGGCTTTTAGAAAATGAAATAATGAAGGGTCCCCTGAGAAGGAGCTGAGAGCTGTCTGTAGAAAAGCATTTAGAGGAAATAATTGGAGGGGAAATGGAAAATGTCAGTGTGAAGAGGTCTTTCTCCATGTGATACCCTTGAGTGCTGGCTAGTTTAGAGACTGGTAACTTGAGACCTCTTACCACAGAATGTATGTGTATAAGCTGCAAATCCCAATCCTGTTAAAATAGTGTTGGGGCCCTGCTGTAATGTAGTCTCTTTCTGTGTGGGTATTGGAAACCGTGATAAGGAGCTGTGGAAATAGTAGCCAGAATAAGCATGGCTCCTCAGTGTAATTGTGATAGGGGCTGTTTTCTTGTCTGAGCAGTCATAAGAAGAAATTGTGTGTAGACCTACTGTGTACAAATACAATTACTGCTGTAGTGTGGACATGACATATGTCACTGCTCCAGCTTGATACCAGGATGGTGGTGCAGCTATTGCTCAGCAGCTGCTCGCTGCACAGTGAATGTGAGCGCTGATGAGTTTCTCTCTGAGTGGATGGAAATCTGTGCAAGAACAAATGCTGATGTACTGGCTGATGTGCATGATGCAGACACTTCAGCATTGTCTGGAGGCCCTGCCAGGGCTGGTTTCCCTGCTCAGGACCTGCAGGGCTCCTTTCAAATTGTCATCAAGTCATGTGTCCCTAACAGGACAGCACACTTGCCCCCTGCCAGACCTGTGTTGTGGCTATGCAGGGCTTCAGTCCAGGGCTGCTGCAAGCACCTTGCGGTAGCACCAAGTCCCACATGTGCTGGAAACCGCCGAGCTGGGAAGAATGATACTGCTTGCAATCAGTATTTAGTTACATGTCTTACCAAACAAATTTTTTTTTCCCCACTAAATGTGATGGCTTACTAGTTGCTGCTAATTGCTTTTTCGGTGACACTTACTCTGCTGTGAACAGATTATCCAATAGTGCAGAGCTTGTATTTATAATACCAGATGTCAATGTGGCTGCTATGTGTGCTTTTGCTGCTGGAGTCTCAGCATGGTGACTCGAATACCGGCTGGTGGTGATAAAATCACTGAAGAAACGAGAAGCCATGTAGAAGCCAGACAGGTGACACATCTTTCCACAGACTGGTTTTTCCTGGGCCCCAGAACTGGAAGGAAGGTTAGTCGGGTGAGCTCCAGGCATTTCCTGTTGGTGTGGTTATAGGCTTGAAGGATAACTCAGGTTGGAAGGGACCTCAGGAATCATTTAGTCTGTTCTTAAGGTGTTGTTACTTCCCTGCTGCCTCCTTTTCTAAATAAATAGGTCTTGGAGCAGACACCCTTACCAGCAAAATTGGTCTGATAAAAAGAACAAAGCATGTGGTATGTGCTAATTTGACTTGAGAGCCCAAATGACTGAGGAGGTTGTACAAGACAGCCCACAAGGCTGTTTGTGTAATCATCCATGTTCATGCTGCTCTTACTTTGCCACGTGAAAATAACAAATATGGTTTTTTTAAATCCTATGATCTCAGAGCACTGTTACACAGATCTTTGGATTTGTGGGAGTATTACTGTTATCTGTGCTTTACAAACAGGAAAACTCAAAGCACTGGGCCGTGTTCAGCTGGCTCCCTGAATGTCTGTGCCTTGTGGTGGTGGTGGTGTCTGATCCAAGGCAGGGTGCTGCTCAGCTCTGCTGGGACAGCTGCATTGGTCTTCATGGGGAAAACAAGGCACCTCTGACTTCTCCAGAACAGATGGTTTCAGGGGGCTGCTGAGGAGGCAGTGACTAAGGGCTGGGAACAGTGGGTGGAAGGACTTGAATGGAGATGAAACCATCTTGTTTATGATCAAGGGATCTAAGCAGTGCCAAAATTGTGGGAAGTGAATCAGTGTTTACTTGACCCCAGACCTGAGCTGGAATCTGGTACCCCAGAAGCATCCTCTCTTGGGAGCTGTGCACCCAAAATAGGGGTACTTAGCAGTCTGTCACCAGGCTCTGATGGTATATGAATTCCCTGGTGTTTGTGTGTTGCCTGGAAGGAATCAGGAGACAGGTGTGGGCCTAAACTCAACCATGTTGGGCTAACCTTGCCTCTTCTAACACACTGAAGTTTCCACATGGGTAAAAGAGCAGGGAAAATGCAGCACTGCAATGCCTGTGGCAGTGGAAAGGCTAAATACTCGTTAGGCATAGCTGCAGTAATTGCTGTGACAAAATCAGGCACAGGCCTGGCAGCAAGTGTCTCTTTGCCTTTCTTTGTTCCATACTGGTGATGCAAAGCTGAATCCTAAAGCCGCAGGGTTTAGTTTGGCTTCAGGTATAACTTTGAGGAGCAACTTAATACCTTCCACAGCCATTTAGAGATAAATACGCCCCCAAGATATGATGAGGGCATGCCTTCCTTGATGATACATACTTTGCTTTGTTATGTAAAGCTTCCCCAGCAAAATACCTGCAAGAAGCCAACAGCAATATTTAGCAGCTATGTAGAAATGAAGGATCCTAAAGGGATGCGCAAAGAGATCCAGATACTTGGCCTGTTACTGCAAGAAAACTGTTTTGTTGATATTCTTTGTACTTTTAAGTTGCTCGGGCGTCTGCTGCAGTATGTGATTTGTGAGCTTGAGTGTAGAGGACTGAGTGTTCAAATCTTGTTAAAAGTCATAGCTACATGATGTATAGATTGGGAATGTCTGTTGTACTGGGCAATGCTGAGCATCATTGCAGTACTTCAGGAGCAGATTTAAATTTAAACAAGAAGATACATTGTGCTTTTGCCACAAAAGAGGTTCTTAAGTGTGATTCTTTTAAATTTTTGAGGGTTCTGATTTGAGATGTGTGCTGTCAGAGAGATGATTAATTGCAAGACATGGACCCTTAATTGTTATACGATAAATACATCTGTGAGCCAGTCAAATCCTGTTGTGTATTTGCGGCTTAAAGACACAGGCACCGCTTGTGAGCTGACTTACTTATTGCAGTGGATGGTGCAAGAGCCAGGAGTCGGAGTCTGCTGCTTAGAGAAATAAATTGTGGTCAGCTAAGGCCTTCAAATGGCAGCCAGTCTTTGGTCTCCAGTGAAGAAAATACCTATTTTCATCTTGGGTTAATTGTGGAAGGAAAAAAATATAGAGCACTGGGGGAAATGGGTAATGTGTTACAGCAGACCCCAAGATAAAATAATTTGACTTAAGAGAAATCTGTAGAGCTCTGAGCAAACACTTGTGGGAGGAGAAATGCTAGAAGGAGATACATAATTAAGTTAAAACATAACACGGATGGCTGTGAGGGAAAAACCCGTGAATCTCAGTGCTTGTAGATGCAGCAGCAGTGGCTGCGTGTGTTTGTTCTCTGTTGACTTGTTTTAATCCTATAGGGGTTGGCTCAAATAAGTAAAAGTCTAATATTTTTTCTACTTCCTGCAGCAGTTATGAGTTCTCTGCAGATCTTGCTGTCTGTATCTTTCAGCTTAACTCTTTAGTGATGATCTCACGCTTCTGGTAACTGCCCACTAGCCTTATATTCTCTAGAAGAAGAGCTCTTTATGGCATGTCTCAGATCTTATCAGAACTTACCCAGGGAAAGGAAACCAGCTGTATCTCCAGTGGGGAAGCTGATGCTCAGTGTTGTGCAAGTTGGTGTTTTGACCTACTGGTGTGTGAAAATGGCAGGTTGCCTTGTCATTGCTAGAATTCATCACCTGACAGCTGACAAATCAGGGATGCTGCATTTCCTTGTGTGGACCCCTCCTTGTTAGCATGATAATTCTCAAGTTGAGAGTCTTAGAACATCTTGAGGTTTTTTGGTAAGTCCTTATTGTACTTTGAGATAAGTAAATGTTGTGGAATTTTTTGTGTTTGCTCAGTAAACAGGATGCAGTGATACAAGGTTGTAAAGAGGGAACAGAACCAGTGGGGAAAGGAGTCAAAAGTTCCCAAAAGCTAAACTGTCAGCTGCTACTGTTTTTCAAAACTTGATGTGCTTATTACACAGTCAAAAAACCTAAATAAAACCAGCCAAAGCAAAGATGACCTACTGTTTTTAAAGGGTACTGGTTGTTTTCAGAAGCCATTCAATGCCTATCTGGGAATGCCAAGCCAAGTCCTTGACCCTGACTTTTCCAGATGCTCAGCAGGCAGAATCCTGCTAGACTTAAATAGAAGGAGTGGGAGTGTCTGCAACACCTCCTATCTGAGGCAGCTTCTGAAAATGTTATTCTAAGGCAGGAAGTTAATCCCCTTCCTGATCTAGGGAATTCCCGAGTGTCCCTACTTTGTACTTCAGGTTTGAGTCTGTCCGTACAAATGTGAGTAAAAATTCTGAATAAGGTTTTTTAAGATGGATCTTTTTGAGGAGAAATGGAAGCAGCTTACAACTTAGCATAAGTTAATCAAGAAAACAGTTCTTGCTGTGTTCCAGCTTCTGGGGTGAAACTTATTATGATGCCTTGAGCAGTGAATTTATTGGACAAGAACAAACCCATGTGTGCTCCACCCGTGTGAGCCAGTACTTAGTTTTTTGTTTTAGGCAGTGCATTTGAGTGGCAAAACCAGAAGAGTTAGTGAAGGGGTGGCAGGCAGTCATCTAGAAGCATATGGTGTTCAGCCTATGTGCTCAATGTAAAATTGATTTTGAGGTGGCGTCTGTGAAAGGAGATTTACTGACAACATGCAGTGTAAACCTACTTCCTTGATATGCCACTAAAAAAAACCACCCGAAAAAACTTTGGGTGTAATACTTTTTTCCTTCTTGGACTCACAGATCTGGAACCATATGAGTCAGAGTACTGCTAGTTGGGAGGAGAGATGAAACTAAATCTGGTCCAAACCACACCCTCCCCCACCCCGCCATCCCCAAACCCAGAAATCTAGTCATGCATGGTGGGGAAAAATAGCTTACTAGTGGGACAGTTTCTCATTCTACTTGAAATTTTCTCTTCCTGGTCTCCAACCTGGTTTTGCACATTCTGGTACAGAGTAGAATCTCATGGTTAAGGAATATTGTCTCTGGTTACAGGCAAATGGGCATGTCCAGCCTTGAGGTAGAATTCTGTTCCCTGCTCTTGCGATTAATTGTTTTACCTTTTTCTCCATCCTGAAAGCAGTTGGTGTCTCTCATGTCATGTAGGTGTGTATCATTAATGGACACTTGAAATAACACTGGAAATGGTTAAGCATAAAGTAATAAACTGTTTTTCTTAACAAGAAACAAAAACTATGTAAAGATGGCACTGCAATGTCTGTCTGAGCCCTTGCAAAGGCCTGCCTTCTCTCTGGAAATGTTGTGCCAAGAACTTTAGTTCTTCATGCAGGTTGGTTTGCTCAGCATTTTGCAAGTTCCTTAGGTCTGCTTTGCAGAGGTTGGGTCTGGTGCAGCCACCTTTGGCTGCTGGCATAGATCAGGTGCAGGATTTGAGGTGTGAGGGTGTTCTTAGAAAGCACTGGGAGATGAGAGGCTGCCCTAGATGGCCTGGTAGCACTTGATTTTTGAGCATGGTCTCTCAGGGCAGGGATGCGTAGCACAGCCCTACAGAGGAATGAGCCCAGGGTTTTGTAGCTAGGGACTTTCAGCACTTGGATGTTCTGGTCAGGTTTGGAGGTGGTCAGCCTGCAAGCAGGACTGGTTCTGAAAAACTGCAAAAAGTAATTTCTCTTAATTTAGATTTATCTGTGATCCATCTAAAGTACATGTTATGCCTATTTTGGGGTGACTTGATAGAGTTTAGTAATGCAAACTGGATGTGTTGCTCAGAACTAAATACTACAGATACTGGGGTAGCTAGGAAGAGAGGGCTGGGAACATTTCAGTGTTTACTGAGCAGGCAAGACTGCATCAAAACACTGTAACGGGCAACTGAGGGCACAATTTAATGTTAGATATTTAAACTATTATTCCAGGTGACCCGTTGATACTTTGTACTTGGGTCCAACTCTGTTTTCAAAGTCCTGTTAGTGACTATCTTAATAACAGTTGAATATAAAGTGGCTCTGTAGTTTTCTTAAGCTGTTTTATCTAGAGGGGCAGACAGGACAATTAAGTTGCTGGTGTTTGCTTCCTTTGTGACCTTCAGGTTTGTCACAGCTCTGAGCCTGGTGCTGACTGTAGTAGATAACTGCTTTGCTTTCCTTCAAGACACAGTTCAGGAAGAATGAGCCCTGAGTCTGAAATCTTAACAGTGTCTCTGTTTTCTCCAGAGCATCTGACATGGCAAGTTTTGGCAGACCCAGCCATGACCAAATGGAAGTGAGATGGTCCCTGGTTAGTAGCTTCTTGCAATTCAGCATAACATGCTTTTGGAAGCTTCTTGGAAGCAGACGTTATGCAAGCTCCTCAAGCTGTGTCTTGCTGACTGGAAGCAAACTTGCCAGCTTCTGCCATTTTTCTGCAAGTCTTGTGACTTGTGTGGCTTTTCTTAGAGCCCTGGCCACAGCAATTGAGCGAACAGAAGAGCAGTGTAGCTTTTGTATTGAAAACAGCAATTTCTAACATGGAGGTTTGAGGGTATTTTTTTTCTCTAAAAGATGCTGTTTCCCTAAATGCTTCTGGAGACAAGTATAAAGAATCCCAAAACTTCTAAGACCTGCACTGTCATCTCTTCCCTTCCTAAAAATCAGGGCTTAGTCTCAAAACTGTAAGCTCTGCTAAAATACTTGTGTTGCAGTCGCAATGAACAATAAATGAGGTTTGGAATAAACCCAGTACCTCACTTGTGACGGAAATGGGAATTGAACTGGAGTCTCTGGGGCTGAAAATACTATTTTAATAATGTATTGCCTCAACAGTCTCCTTTAACTCTCCCTTTCCTGTTTCTTATGGCTTTAGGCTGCATTGTTGCAGCCCTGTGGAAGGGGGAAGAGTTAATACAACCGTAACAGACAAGGGAAGTGCTCGGCTCCTGTCTGACTGCTCCGACAGTCATTTTGGGGCTGGGAAACACTCTCGCTGCAAGAGTGGCCAGTGCAGTATATGTGATGCTAAGAGAGGACAACAGCCAGTGTTAAACTGATGCTGCTGTGGATTTCGGCTGCAAAGCCAGGCAGTGTTGCTGTCTAAAAGCTGTATTTCAGAGTAGTTTTTCAGCTGCATTCAGACTCTTTCTGGTATCAATAGGCAGAAGTCTACAGAGATGCTGAGCAGTCGGTTCTCAACATCTGCAAATGTTTTCACAGCACAGCTAACTTACCCTGGAGAGCACTAGGAGAAACTACAGTTTTTCCCTTTCTTTAAAAAATTGAGAGTGGAGATCTAGGAATGGGGGAAGTGGTGCTGAATTTCTTAGAACAAAGAAAGAGGTACCTGAAGGCAAAAATCTTGAAGCCTTTGTTCAGTTCCTCCTCTTAGTTTTCCTGCCACTCTTACATGTGTAAAGACAGAGTAAGTTATGTAGGATCTGGCTCGGGGCTCTGACAAATTAACAGGCTGTTTCAGCCCCGAGAGCTCTTCCTCATCCAAGTAGTTACAAACTTCTAAAAATGGGGCTTATAATGACTGTCCATTTGCCACCTGCCTTCCAGCACAGGAACAATTCCCTGTCAGCAGGGGAATATATCTGATGACCTCTTAGTTCAGAATTAAACCAATAAACAACAGAGCTCTAGCCCTCACAGGTTTTATGCTGAATTTAGCCTCACTGACTTGTTTATGATTTACTCTGAGCTTACACTGCTCTGGGTCAGGATGGGACCCCTTGATTCTAATACATGTTAGGTTTTCTCTCTTTCTGGCTGCTGTGATCTCTTGTGTAATCTCTGGCTATTTCTTAAGCTGATTGTGCTTTTACTTTTAATAGAAGTTCCTCTATGAATAGCTGGGAATTGCCTGAGCATAGTGGTGGCCTTGAGAGGAGATCTGTCGCAGTGGGGTCAAAGCTACGGGTAAGGAGGAGGTTGGTATGTTCTGAAATGCAGAATACCCTCAGGGATTGGTGCATGACATGTGTCACACTGCAGAGCTGATGCTGCAGCTCCAATACTGAAACTCAGGTCACCTCTTCTACATCATGCAGCTTTCAGCAGAGATCCCAGCAATAAACTCCTTCCCTCTGGCCTGTGCTACTTTGATTTGTTCCTGTTCCTAAGACTTATTCTGCTTATGCCTATTCATACAATATATGTTTGTTATCTCAGGCCTGCAAACTACCAGGCACCCCAAACTCATTTTGGAGAAAGAGGTCCATTTCCTGAACGAATTTGTATAGGCTACTGAAGGAATTATATTTAAAGAATGCTTACTGCAAAGGAATAAGTGAGATATTGCATTGGCACTTGATACTTTGCCAACTTCTGCTCGGACAAAGTTGAACTCACGCTGGACACCTGGAGGGGAAAAAGCAGATGTCTTAGAAATCAGTGTATTGGTTTAAACAAGTGGAGTGGAGATACAAGGGGAAGACATTTAGTTAAACCCTTTACTTGTGGAAAGTAAGGAAAGGAATGGAAGGTTGTAAGACTCTGTCTGTCCAAGTCATTATGCCACAGTTTTGCTCTGGATTCAGAATGCCCACTGATAAGGCAACACCTGTTTTGATCTTCCTCTTTTTTTTTTTTTTGTGTATTGATTTAAGCCCAGCCTTTTTGTCACCTCCCGTGGTTGTTTCCCCCAATTTGACTAGAGCAGAATGTTCCTTGTGACATGAGAAGTGTTGTGCCACTGGTTGGTCAAAAGCACTTTGACAGGCACATTGGAACCAGAGAGGAGGTCAGAAGCTCATCTCTTCTGGGACTATTGATCCAATTTTTGTTCTGGTATAGCCTGAAATGGAGATGACTTGTGTGGTTTTTTTAAGTAGAGTTTAATGCTTCTCACTTTGCTCTGCACTAGGTGTTTGCAATCAGTCTGCTGGGTCTTCTTCAAGGGCTTGAGAGGCAGTGCCTCTGTGCCATGTTCCTAGCCTGGATTGATCCTAATTATATCTGGAGCCGCAGAGGTGCAGTGCGTAGCAAGGAGTGTGGCACTGTTCCTGCATACTTCTCCAGGCAGAGCAGAGATGGAAATTGGCATCTTAAATTCCCTCTGCAGGACAGCCATGCACTGTGGGCAGTTGGATCAGGATGCCTGAGTGTAGCATAACTCTGTTACCCCACGGAATTCTGTCCTTCCTGCCTGGTCTGTTGGAAGGGAAGCAGGCTACCTCACCATCCACAACACACTCTGCCTCTTACCACTAACCTGAGATAAGCTATCGGGGTACATGCATTCAGCTTTATGAACCCACCACCAGTGTGTGGCCACTAACAGCACATTGTTGCTTGTGGAGGTACCGTCCTTCCTCATGCAGCTTCCGTTTGGGTTTGTGTCTGTGGGCTCATCAGAGTGACTTTGCCTTTCCCAATGAACTCTTTCAGTTGTCTGTACCCTTTAAGGAATTCAGGGTCTGGGCAGCCTGTCTCCTTTTCTAGCACAGAGTGGTGTCTGGGAGTAGAGGAAGTGTCATGCTGCAGTGATGAAATGTGCCTCCAGCTACGTTTGTTCTTCTCTTGGGTCTTGCAGCAAATACCAGGACTCCAGAGGTGGAATTTTGACAAGAAATCTAAGATTATACTTAGCATAACTATTTTATATCTTTGAATTTGCCATTGTACCTGGTTTCCTTCTCTGAAGGAGGAAAGGACAAAAAGAGGGCTAACCCCTTTTTTTATCCAGAGCCTCCATGCAATGAGAAGTGTGAATATTAATTACTGTTGCACTGTGTAATGGTGTCTTGGAACACAGGAGAGCCTCTGATGCTGGGCAGCCTTTAGTCTGGACTCAGCTGCAGCCTGGCTCCAGAGATTAAGACACCGGTGGTGGGAAATAGCAAGGTCAGCCTGCTGCTCGTCAGTCTTAGCATCCATTAATCCTAGGGTGTTAGTGTGGCTGTGCTTTCCCATCAGCCATCCCTGTCCCAGAGTTTTAGTGTACAGCTTGTCCTTTTGTTTTCTCATAGCTCAAGTTGCAAGTGCTGAACAGGTCATGTTTTTCAAGGCTGCAGCCTTTCTGTTATAGCAGAGCCAGGGGTTGTTGGTGGATTTATTTGTGCCAAAGCAGAGCAGCGTTGCTGCAGTGTTATGACAGATCAGTGCAGCTTGAAAAAGAGACAAAGATGCTGGGTCGTGGGTTTACCTTTCTGGCCTTAAAAAACCCTGTTTCTTCACTACTGCCTTAGGGACTGAACTAATTTGATGCTCTGGGGTGTTGCTGCTGCCTGGTATTGTCTTCTTGGAGACTGTCTGGAAATTACAGGGAGATTCTGCAATTGCAGGGAAATTTTTGCCAGGGTATATATGCTTTTGAAATAGCAAAAGGAAAACTTGCTTTTGTGCTGTGATGGTGAAAATTAAGCAAGGCAGACATAAAGGTCTGGTTTACAGTTTCTGGGGTGGAGAATACATCATGCAGTGCAACATTTATGGTAGTTTTGTTTTGTTTGGTTTTTTTTTTTTTTTCACATGAGTAAAACCAGCCTTGTTTCCTTTCTCCTGGGATTGTAATTCTTGAAATCAAAACTGCATTTTCCACAAATGTGTAATCCTTACTGCCACATCCACTCGGGATACACCAGGCTGCTTATTCTCTTAAGTTCCTGATATTGTCATGCAGAATCAGTGCTGTGTTATTCTTTACCGTGAATATCCCAAGGCAGCAAACAAAATCCAGGACTTCATTTTCTATTACTCAGAAAATCCTAGAGGAAGCTGCACAGCAGCAGTGCTGCAATTTTCCACTCTCTCCAGACTCTGCTTCCCCAGCTCTGCAGCCTAGAGTCAATGCGGCATTTGCTATAACGGGCAGTGACTTTTTGAGATCAGGCAGTGCACTCTAGGCTGTACCACCCTCTAAATAATTCTCCGCAGTAGAATGTAGAGCTCCAAACAAGAAAATGTCTTTACGGTTTTTACCTGCAGAAACACAGAGTAAATTGGCTCACACGTGCACGTGAGGTGCTGGAGTGTTCTGTTTTGATTTCCCATCTGTGTTCTACGTCCTCACGTATTCTGGACTAACCCATCTGCAGGAAGATAGCAGGGAGGGAGCTGGCAGATAACCCTCAAAATGGAGGAGGGGAAGATTCTTGATTAATTCTCTCACAGCAGAGATGAGCTGAAGCAAATGACATTTTGGATGAGATGGTCGGGTTTGTATGCTGGGAGTGCCTCTTGTTTCTCCTCCAAACTCTTGACCTATAGCTGTAGACACTTGCTAAAAAACCTCAGCAGCTTGGGGCTGATGCCCACCAGTGAGGGATGCAGGAGCTGTATGGACATCAAACTGATTTGTTTCTATGGAAACAGTGGATTTCACCATGTTTTTGGGAACTAGGAGGGGAATTATCCCCCTGGGCCTGGTTCTGGCTCTCAGATTGGATTGGTTGCTGCACAGCAATTGTAGAGCAGCAGCCCATGAAGGGATTATCTATCAGTCAGTGATCACAATTAGGGAGAGAAGCACGTGGCTCCAATCTGCTCCCATTGCGGGATTCTCAGGGTCACAGCCCTCCATGACACTTAAAAATGAAGAGTTTAACCTTGGTTGCTCATAGCCCCAAAGGAGGGCTGCATTACAGTGCAGGCAGCTACACCCAGGCTCCTCAGTTGGGATGGCTGAGGGAATGAGCTGTACTCCTACCTTACCACACCTTTTAGGCAAGAGCTGAAAACTATTTGTGGTGTCTACAAGGTCTGGAGGAAGCTGAAATCTTTCAGACAGGCTTCAAGTGATGCTCACTGATGAAACTGTTGTACGTCCAGTCTGTTGTACTGCTCTCAGAAAGTCCCAGCACTTGAAGTACTGTGACTGGGGGTGATGATTTTGAGATCTTTTTTTCGAAAGTGAAAGGTAACCTCATGAAATGACAGAAGGAATCAAAGCATGAATATAAACCTCAAACAGGTTCAAATAAGAAGGGTTTTTACTAAAGCCCATATATTCCTAGTGGTCTGTAGAACTGAGTCTCTTCTTGCCCTTGTGCAAGATCCCGGGGCTGGTCCTTCTGAAAGAGTTAACCAACACCTCTATATTTCAGGCTCTTAGGTCTTAAAGGCACTTACCTGTCCAGGCTCTAGCATTGACTGAGAGGGAGAGCTTGGATTTCTAGATAGAAAGAAGGCAGACCATGGAAAACTGACAGAAAGGTTAATGCCTGTGTGTGTTTGAACCTTCTCCCAAGGTACTCCCTTGTTTCCTAAAAATGTAGGACAGGTGCTTTGTAACTGTCTCTAATGGGGAGAAATTCTGTTTGCTCAGATTCTGTCTCCCCTTACTGTATATGAGAACTTCCTACATTCCATGTTACGTAAACAGAGTTAGGGATGAAGGGCAGCTTCTAGCAGAAATTCTTGCTTTATGCTTTGTAGTACAGCCAGTGAGCCAATTGGATGGGATAATCCTGGTTATGGATTTGCAGAGGTGCATCAGAAGAATGCAGTAATATCTCTGCCTTACTTTCAGGTCATCTAAATATATATATATATATAGACCTTGAAAGTCAGGCCAGATCCTGCTGTGAGGTCTACCAAGCATAAAGCTGGGGTGTGCTGGCTTCTTTGGAATTACTGTAGACATACAGCAGCAGAAATGCCTTAGGGCAAACTCTTGGCTATGCCAGTTTAGTCTGCAGGCTGGCAGGCTCCCAGGCCATTGACTAAAAGTGTAAGAATGCTTGTGACTTCTTTGGAAGTCTCTTGCCCTGTGGAAGCAGCGCAGCCATGGCGGCTCTGTAGTTGTGCATCTGATTAACTGGTGCGCAGCGGCTCCAGCACAGCCATGACTTGGCATGATGCACACAGCTGTCTTCCAGATTTTGATGTATCCTGAAGCTAGTGGAGTGTGAAACAGAGAAATCAGCCCAAAGGATTCAAATGAAAATAAACAATAGCAAAACTTATCTTATCCCACTGCTTCCAACAACCTGCTTAGAGGCAGGTGCAGGAGAGGGGCTGAGATGCAGAGAAAGGAGATGTGGAAAGAGTGAATGAGAGAGGCACCAACTGCCATGGATGGCTCCTGGGAACCAGTCTGTGCAGTGAGAGATAAGCCAGAAAAGCAGAATTTAGTGCGCTTGAGGAGGGGTGGGGGAGAGAGCTGTTTCCAAGTGAGTGTTCATGTAAAAATTGCTGTGCGCTTTCCTTCTGGCTTTAGCTGTGTTAAGGAAGGTGCTGCAGGCAGAAGTCTGAACACAGCCACTGCAGCTGAAGTATTGGTGGTGTGAGAGAATAGTGCCTAGAGTGTCCTCTCTATCATTGTCTGAACCCCCTCAGCCCACACGTGACTGAAGAAACATGTTCTGAGTGGGAAAAACACATTTTTGATTAACACTTCCGATGTTCAAGGCGTGTGGGTCCTCCCAGAGACACAAGAGCACATGAATATGACAATGCCTTCCAGTAACAAAAATCTTTGTCCTCTTCTGTAGGAAAGATCTGGACACTACCAAAAATTACTCAGACAACATTACTGGACACTGCCACCTCTGTATATGTAGATCAGTGGCCAGTAATTGTGTTGTGTCCCAGGGTGAGGAGACAAGCTGATGATGAAATGGCTGAGATGGAAGCTTAAAATTCAACTTCTGTCCCTCCATGGCACATCATTTACCCCAAAATGTCAGTGAAACAAACCTCACCATTATGCCTGTCCCCAAGGAACTGGATTTGATTCGCCAAACTCATTGTGTAGGCTTTCAAACAGCCAGGCATGCAGCTTTCTATGGAGGTGGATTCTCTTGGAGGGGGCAGTCTCCTGAAAGGTTTCTTGTCTTTTCAGCAGAGCCTGTGGTGTGGGGTCATTGTGGTTTTTGAAATGTTGTGTTTTGCAATAAATGTAGGTTTCTGATGTGGCTTTATTGAGTTTATGTATTAACTCTATAAATACACTATATTTTTCTTATTTTGAATGAAGTGAGAGCACAGCGTGGGAAAAAGATGCAGGAGGGCTCCAGAACACGTCACATCCTGGTCAAAGGGGCATAGGAAACACAGCAAAGAGGATTCTTGTGATGAGAATCAAGTCAGTTCTGGAGCAGGATGTGTTGCGAACATGTAATACTACTATTGCTACACTTACTTATTACACTGAATTAACATAGTTGCTGTCCTTTTGTGTTTGAAGACCTCAGTGCCTCAGTCTGCACAAAACCTCTGGCAGAACATCCCTCACTTGCTGGGCCCTGTGCTGGTGTCGGGTGCAATTCTGCACAAAGGAATAGAGCAAGTCAAGGCAGATTGGGAGAAGGTGCCAACTTCAGAAGTTACTTTCTACTTCATTCTTTACCCTCTCTTGTGTAGAATTATCCAATATTATGTTATAAATGTGTCCAGTTTATACTGGCGCTTGTGTTTTGCCCTGCTTGGGCAGCACCTGTGAATTTTTAGGACAGTCTCTGGGAACTCACCTTAAGCACAGCAAACTCCCATACTTGAGAGGCTGCTTGGCCCTTTTGCTTACTGACTTGGGGAGCTGTACTGGGGAGAAGTGGCCAGGTGTTGTAGAGGCTGTTTGAGGGCCAGAATGATTTAACAAAGCAATTGTAAGGGTTCCAAGCCAGCACAATAGTGTTAATCTCCCTCTGCACTACTGTAAATAGGAACTCAAGGTACAAGGCAGTGGGAAGCCTTCTCTTCAATTTTTTTGTTTCTCCTAACATGTATATTATGATGACACTCGTGAACTATTGCCTGTCTTTATTTTTCACAATTGTTTTCTTGAATAATGAATCATTGTGTACAATAATATTGCCAGTATACTGGAAAATGGTGTACTTACAATAGATCTTTATTTCTATATGTATCCATTGTGTGACCAGTACCAATTGCATCCTAAGAAGTTATATTATACTGAGTGCTTATGGAATTGCTCTTGTTCACTGTGGCCCAGGACTAGGCACACTTGTGCTGTGGCAATTGGCTGATAAATAACGCACATCCTCTGCTTTAAAGTTATCTAAAGGTGTTAACCTTTATGGAAAAAATCATGGCTTAACTAGGAACAAGACTAACCACATGATTATGAATCTGTATGACTTGTGTCCAAGTTCACATGATGCAGTATGAAAGGAGTATGAGAGCTGAGGGCAGAGAAAAACAAAATAGCAGGTTGATGGATGTTTTTGTTCATAATGCACCTGTTTTTAATGCTTGCTTTTCCTCTTGGCCTGTCCAGCTTTTTTGAGTTGAGAAGTGCTTTGGCTGAGACACAAGAAGAACTCACAGAACCAACCAAGTTAGGAGGAAACTCTGAATCTGCAATGCAGCCCTCTTGGCAACCTGCTGGGTGGCAGAGGAAAGAACAAATTTGTCCTTGTTCTTGCCCCACACCTGAGTTACGGAATTGCTTACGAATGTACTTGTATGTTGCTTGAAGGATCAGACCGGAAAGGTGCTCCAAGGGCAGTCCTGCATCCTCTTCCTTCTAGTAGAACTACATGATGTCTGTTGTGAAGGAGCACCAGGAGTTAGTGACCAAGAAGTACAAAGCTCCTGCTGTTTCTGAGGTGTTTGTTTCAGGAGTCAATATGATTAATAGTAAATATTTTTAGTGTGTGGTTAATGTGCCCCATAGGTGTCAGCCTGTGTGTTAAGGATTCATTTTGATGTGCTGAAGTAAGAATATGTTTGAAAATACGAGTGCTGTGAGATGAAGTGCTGTTCAGAGAAATGTATAAGCTGTCCATAGAATGCAGCTTCTATGAGGATGTGAATGTTGCTGATGGGCAGAGTGATCAGAAGAATCATGTGTCAAAGGTACCAAGGCCCCTAGATTGGCTTGGGATTCTTGTAAAGCACTGTGCTATCATGAGCTAGGGAGGATCTGCTGATCTGGATGTGCGAGAATGATGAATGATCAAATATAAGCCCTGACAGATGAAAATGGTTTGAAGCTTAAGCAGGAGCAGGTCTGAACTGTGTAACCAGCCAGTAAAATCCATAGGGACAGAACTGTATTTCTTGTGGTATATTGGCACAGTGCTTTGTGCAGTGCATTTCTGATTGAATTGCTGTCCCCGGGCACCATCAGAACACAGGAAGTTACAAGTACTCGAATTAAAATACAAGCAGCCGTGTGAAATCATGGAGGCTGTGTGAATTTTAATTTTCTGAAACTAATATAATCCAAACTGGGGATTAATCGCATCCCTTAATACACTATTTGTCTATAGATGTATAATAGGAAGTCAAATTAAAATTAAATGATCAGGTGCTGGTGTTCCCTTCTGTTCTTTGCAACTAGTTTTATGTCTTCATAAACTGCTGTTCTGTCTCTTTAATTGAGGCTTTACCTTCTCTAGTGCATTCAAATTCAAGAATCTCAAAGGTCTGGCAAACAGTTGACTGCAATGATGCTGTTTTGGTTTGTCTAGGTTAGGTCTAGATTTGTATTTCAGAGCCCTCTACAAACAGCTTTCTGAGCCTTCCAGCTTCTCTGGAGACAGGGAAAGCAAGCATTTGGTCTGTCTTCCATGTAGAGCAAGAGATTGTACCGTGGACTCTGTTCTGGTTTTGACTGCTGAAGAATTCTGTTGCAACTTCAGTGAAGACAATAATCACACGTGAAAAAGCTTTGACTCAAAGTCCTTTCAAAAATACAGGTTACCAGTGGATGGAGAAGGTGCAAAACTTGAATTTGGTGGAAAGAGGGAATAAATGGTGCTTGTATTTGCAGTGGAGGGAATCTGTGGAGAAGCAGTTGCAGCCTGAGCTGATGTGTCGGGATGCCATTAGTATTCCTTGTTAGGAAGTTGTGGTTATCACTTCTGATATCATGGCTATAGGGTCATAGAGAGGTTTGCAAATACCAGATTGCTGGAATGAAACAGCACTGTAAATGTTACAGGAATCTCTAAGCCTTGGAGTACAAACCTAAAGCAGTGAGCTGACACTTCTGGCAAAGCATGAAAGGACAGACTGGCTCATGCAATCACTTGTCTTGTACTTATCGGGACTGAGAGCATTTATTCCAGCAAAGCTGGTGGACCAGGCACAACATGCCCGTAACAATCACTGAGATGCTCTAAGACTTGCTCCTCCTCCAGAGATCTCAGTATCTCATTTAGCAGGAAAACATCAGATCAAGTGTTTGACCAAAGGAGTAAACAAGTATTATTTGGTCTAACAAACTGTGTTTGTGTGGACACAAATGGGCCTCTGCTGCACCAAACTAGCTCATCTAAATATCTTTTAATGGAGACAGTCACATTTTCTTCAGTGTAGCAACAGTGAATAAACATAAGAAACATGTCTGAAAATGTCAGTGTGTGCCTCTTCTGGTATTCCCAAGCTTTCCATATGGGTATGTGTCCTACTTTTTTTGATTGCATCTATCTTTGTTTCCCTTTCCATACAATATATGTTGAATTATACAAGCAGTTTGTCAGTCTCCTCTGTTTTATGAATAGTCTGGGCAATGCATCTTTGGTTGATGATACTTTTAACTTCTAATCCTCTGTACTGTGTAAGTCATTAAATGAATTCTAAAACTTGTTTATAGAGCAAAGGTGGTTTTTTCATCACTAATAGCCACTAATAACTTTTTTTTCTGTAGGATTCTAAGTTATCTAATGTATGAAGTGATACACATTGTCTGGCTCTAGTTAAAAACTTCAAACAAACAAACAAACCAACAAAACAAGGAAACCCCAATTCCCAGTGCCTTGATTATAAATGTACTGTTGCATGACATCAGGATTGTATTAATGTGTTTTCAAGGTGTTTGGATTTTGTTTCAGAGTTGCTCTACTGTAACTGCTAGATTGGTTCTCTTCCCGTCAATATTTTTTATTACTGCATTGCTAATGCAGCTTTCAGCCCAAATCTGCACTCTCATGCAGCTCTGCATACGAAAATAGAAATAAGACTGGAAGGGATGCTGTAATTGGGCTTGCCCTGAGGAAGCTAGTCAAGAACGTGTGTGAGTACTTCAGAACTGAGCAATGCAAAATATAACAATAAATGCCTTTTCAGGTCACTTCCCTGCCTGAACTCTTTCAGCCTGAGACCCATCAAGATTTGCATCCTTGGCTCTTTTTGTTGTCTTGGTTTAGAAGAGGAGATTTATCACTGGTCAGACCAAGAATTTACCTACCTCAATATCCTCTCTCTGACAGTTGTTAATAAAAATGAGTGTGAAATACATAGAAATAACTCTTCCAATAAGTGATGTTTTGGGAAATCTAGTTATCTGAGCCAAGTATTCCAACTCTGCTAAAATGCTTGGAATTGCATTGCTAGAACCGATACCTTAATCTCTTGATTCAGAATTTTCAGTCAATAGCTAAGAAAGCTACAAGCACATTAAGTATTTATAGTCCCTGAATACAGATCTGTCTGTTTTAGCTGCTACTTTGTATATTTTCTAGATGAAGCCTAGCCTGGAGAAGTGGCACAGTGTTGTATTCCTGCTTTAAAGCACAGGAAATCAGATGTTGTTGTGCACTTCTGTGTGTTACAAACAAAGCAACAGAAAAAAGACTTTCCAATTCTTAAGATAGAAAGTGAAGGAGGAAAATAGGGGTTGGTGCCCTGAACCTGCATAATGTATTTCAGTCATAGTCATGTATAGTGATGTATGCAATGAGGCTCTGGTGTCATGCTAGAGGCTGCCTTGTCTCAGCACTCAAAGCCTTTATAACATTTTATCTCTGAAGAATTATTCCATCTTTGTCTTTCCCCCCTCAGCCTTGCTCTTTTACATCTCCCCTGCTGGAAGTGAATAAGCCAGTTTAACCCCTCTGCTCTTGCCTGCCTAGGTCACCTGGCACATGGTGGTTTTTACCTGGTGTGTTGTCTTCCTGATTCCAGCTTGGAGTTGTCACTTTGGGCTGCTCTTTCTGGAGCAATGGCTGTGTGTGTGTAGCTCTTCCTTCAGGCTCCGAAGTGAACTCAGACTGTACTGGGCATGTTGTCTGTGCCACACATGCTCTGTGGTTGTAGTTTATTTGCAGCAATAGTTTGTGCCCCCTGCAAGAGGGCAGGCAGGGCTCTCTACTCCTCCTGCTCCTCAGCACTCAGCCAGCTCCCTGCAGAATTTACTAATCCCTACTTTTTAGTTTCTATAATTTGAAAAGCTTAGCTGAAGCAGGAGGAGGGAGGAGTTTTTCCAACAGACTGTAGGGAGAAAGGAAATGAAGAATAGGAAATAACATGGATAAAATGGGATGACACTGCATAAGTTGTAGGTTTTTTTAATAAAGCTTTTTGGCTGTAACTCCTGATAGGAGTCAAGTGTAGGGAAGACTTGGAAGTTGAACTGCATGTACCTCCCAGTAGTTTTTGGGTAAGAACACACATTCATTTTCTGGTATTAGGGATCAGATTTGCATGTATTTTCACTCAGAACTAGAGCAGCACTAAAGATTGTTGGTTTAGGTGACAAAATTTGGCTTATGGATTTGTCATCTTGTCCTCTAGACGACTTGGTGGTTTTTCCTTGGAATAGCCTGGGAGCTGCTTGAGTTAACACAATAAATTCAATATTTTTAAAGTAATGCTGAAGCCCAGTGTCATAGGTTTTTTGTCTATCTTTGTCTTGAGATTTTTTTTTTCTTAGTAGCTGTGGTAAGGACAATAGAGAAATCGGGGTATTAACCAAAGCAGAAAGATTCAGGAAACCATAATCCAGCATGACTAGGATCTTGCTTCCTATTGATTTCATGCTAATAAATGCAAGTGGTCCTTTTTCTACAGTAAAGCAGGATCTGATACTGCAGATTGGAAACCAGTAACTAGAGGACTGTCTTGGTGTGCTGGAAAGGGAATCTGTAGTAATAGGATTCCTTTTTCTCAGGTAAAAGTTCAAAATAATTCAGTGGAGCTCAAATGGATTTGTTATGCTAAAAACTGATGCAGGGATAGGACTTTTCCACATATTGACCACAGACATCTATAGGAATGGAGCTGAGACAGCAGAAAACTGTTAGAATGGTGCAATGTCTCAAAGATTCCAGGGTTAATCCCACTGGAATGGAAAAAATAGAGCTGTATTATTTGAAAAACAAATGAAAGGCAATCCCCGGTTAACTCTTTATAATTCTGGAAAGTCTAAAATAATGAGAATGAGTTTCAGTCTAATTTTAACTGGTAGAGTTGTACCAGAGGTTCCATTATTCCTGACTTAGTAATTAACAGGTGATATTTTTGAGGTGTTAGAGGATGTACAGTGCCTCCTTGCACTCATTTCACTTGAATATATTTTCCAGGTTTTAATCTTACCAAGTTATTCTAACATCCCTGCAGATGGAGAATTACTTTTAGAGCTGAGGAGATGGAAATACAGAGAAGTAGAATAACTTGTACAGGGTTATGTAGGAAATGAGTGGCCACACCAGGAGCTGAGACAGAGCTGCTCAAGGCCTTGTCTGGTGTGTTAAAACAGAAACTCATTCCTCATATTCATGGACTTTGTCAGTGTTAAGTTCATGCAGGAGTAAGAGGAAGATCTCAAAGTGGAGAGCCCTGGATTTCTCATTCAGCAGAGTCAATAGTTACTCCTGATTGAGCAAAATTATTCCTTGCCACAGCTATGAAGGGAAGGACGGTTGTCTGCCAGAACCCTGCCAGTGTAGGCAGGGCTTCTCTTAACAGAGAAAACTATATTCATGCTGTAGGAAACGTATTTTGAAGTGATGCCTCTCCCAGTAGGCAAGGAAGCAATTGATTATATTTTCAGAACTGCTCGGTGGCTCCTGAAGAGCCACATGGACAGCCCAGTACTAGAAAACCTGGCCACAAACTAGCAAGGTCATCTGCAGATGCAGTGAGCATGCCTAGCTTTGGATTGGAAAAAAGGAAAAGCAAAGGAGAACTGGTGGGCTGTGGCTGCTAAGTCAGCATTTGGAGAATGTAAGTGAAAGGCTGCTTTCCCTTGAAGTTACTTGAAGTACACAAAAATTCAGGATTCTTGTAAATAAAGAAGGAAACTGCTGATTTTGCCTTGGCAATATTGATATCTTGACTAGTTATAGCCAGGAGAAACCCTGTGTGAAGACAAGCCTTTGGCTGCTGGTTATTTTCTCAGTTTTATCACGTGGTGTTTGCACACTGGGACAATGTGGTGTCTTCTCAAGCCCCAAGTGCAGGGTGTGAGTGAATTTGTGTAATTGTTTTTGTCAAAAGGAGTCACACTAGTTTTTTGGCTCTGCTTCAACTTCTCTTTCTGATGAAAGCACACACAGCTGTATTAAATGAGCTTGTTAGTTAACTTGGAACTTCAGCTGAAGGAGCTGCACTGTCACAGACGTGATTAGGAGGACTGTGCTGTGAGTATAAACTACTTCAGAACAAGCTCTTGCCCTTCTCAAGGAGAAGCAGTTTGTGTTTAGTGCCTTCAACTTTTTTGTGCTCATGGTTGGGACTCTCTCTTAGAATCCATGTACACTTAGAGAAGCAGAAAAGCTGTGAAAAGGGAAGGAAACAATCACTCACTCACTCATCCAAAACTTCCTGTTTCATTTCAGGGACTTTCTGCCACGTGGATCTGGCATTGTAACCAGGCGCCCGCTGGTCCTGCAGCTGGTAAATGCCAGCACAGGTATGTGAGCTCCCTTCCCCTGTGTGTCCAGCTGGATTGCTGTCTTAGTCAGGAAGGTCTTATTTGATCAGTGGCACTGCTCACTGGAGAAAAGAAATAAGAATTTTCCCCAGGAAAAATGACCTGCAGCCTTTTTTGCCTGTTTAACATGTGATGCATTAAATGTCCAGAAGCAAAATGCTTCTTTGTTTTTTTTGGTTTTAATTTATTAGTCAAGGCTCTGTGCACACACATCATAATTTTCCTTTGCCTATGCAGCTGTGACTCTCATGAGTGGGTAGGACCTGAAAGCCAGACGATCCTGCTGAAAATGTAGTGAATTAAGGGGGTGAGATAATGTACTGAAAATCCAGTGTGAGAACAGTGGGGTCTGTAGAAGAAAGACCTGAGAGTTCTGTGGCTGGTCTTTTGGGCAGGTCACTGGTTTTGCTACTTACTTGTAGGATATTTTAATTACCCCTTAATTTATGTTAAGATCTCATCTAGGAGTTGACAAGTGAATGTTTCAAGGTACTCTTCCTCTGCTTGATAGATAAGTTCACCTGACAAAAATCTTATGTACAGTAAGAAGACAATTTGACTCTTCGGTGGCTTTAAAATTGGAACAGAGGGTTCTTGGATTGGTTAACCTGTTCAAGGACTGATACAAAAAGTCTCAACCACCAGCCAATTCAAAACCATGTCAAGAGATGATTTGGGTTTTTTTTCCTTTCAAGATTTGGAGTTTGTTCTCATATATAGTGAGACTGTTGTTTACACCCAGCCCTTTAATACAGAGGTACTCGGAGTCCTCCTGGGTACCAAGGTACCTCCCAGTGTAGCTGGGGAAGCCACAGCTGCCACAGGCAGGTGCATGCAAAATTTGCTAAGTGTCAGCAGGGAATGTCCTGGATTATTACTCGACTGAAGACAAGTGAGGATGCCGCCTCTGCTGAGACAGAAGCTGGGCTGTGAAGATGCTGGGTTCAACTGGATTATCTCAGATGTTGACCACATACATGTGACTGCAGTAACTTCTGTTCCAACCTGCAGACTCTGTTGGGAAAGGCCCTTACCAGACTTCATCCTTTCAATTGTGTTTTGTTGCATTGTGCTTAAGGATGTGATGCTTTCATCACACTTTTGAGTGTTTCTGTGATTTCGGTGATTATTTCTGACTCTCTGCTTCTATTTAAATAGAATATGGCGAGTTCCTACACTGCAAAGGAAAGAAGTTCACTGATTTTGAGGAGGTCCGTTTGGAGATTGAGGCGGAAACAGATCGTGTTACTGGCTCCAACAAAGGGATTTCCCCTGTGCCCATCAATCTCCGAGTCTACTCTCCCCATGGTGAGTCCTAATGCAGTGGGACCAACTCTTCTAGAAGGCTCTCCAGTCCATTTTGAACTGGAAACAAAGTACTGTCGTCCCTTCCCCTTCAGTGTAGGGTGTGTGGAAGGACTTTGAGGGCACAGTTTTCTTGATCAGTGTGAAAACAAGTGATTTAAAGGGAAGGGTGATGAGATCATTGACAATCACAGTAGAAACAGCCTGCAACTAGTTCTTACTGAGCAGTAACAGGAAGGGAATAGAAAGCTGTGTGCTTTTGTGTGTACATCTATTATCCCTGTGATATATTGGAGTCACTTTAACTACAGGTGGTACTTAAAGATCAGAGCATTCTTACCTTAACAGTCCCTTGTGCTAACTCCTGTGTCCTGTGTCTAGTCCTGAACCTGACCTTGGTGGATCTGCCGGGTATGACAAAAGTCCCTGTAGGGGATCAGCCCCCTGACATCGAGTTCCAGATCCGAGACATGCTCATGCAGTTTGTCACCAAAGAGAACTGCCTCATCTTGGCAGTATCCCCAGCCAACTCTGATTTGGCCAATTCTGATGCCCTGAAGATCGCAAAGGAGGTGGATCCTCAAGGTAAATGTCTCCTAATTTATCCTGGCATTACTAGACAGTGGCCTGATTTCCCTTTGGTTGTGATTAGCACAGTAGCTGTGGTTCATGTCTGTTGTCTTGGGATGTATCTTTGCCAACAAACATTCTTCTGAGAGGTATTAGTGAGTGTTAACTGTTGCTGTAGTAGAAATTTTGTTACTCCCCTTTTCTTCATTTGTCTAAGTCCCATTTTTGAAGAGTTGAAGGATTTCCTTTCCTTTAATCATCTGCATTTGGCCTAGAAAGAACTAGGAAAATATGCACTAAAATCCTTTTCTGCTGTGGCATAGCTTGTGCATTCAGCAGGATACAACCAAGAACTGATCTTGATTTTTGTCTGTTTTGCTCTTGTGTCCTCTTGTACATGATGGGAGCTGTAATGTCTGAGTTTAAGAGCCCTTGAGTAGCTGAACTGGGCAATCTGTAAGCTCTGTGAACAGAAGAAAATAATACATGAGTCGTTTGCTTGATCAAGTATGTTTGTGGTTTTTCTCCACAGGCCAACGCACCATTGGGGTCATCACTAAGCTGGATCTTATGGATGAAGGAACTGATGCACGAGATGTGTTAGAAAACAAATTGCTTCCCCTCCGTAGGGGTATGTTTCCTCATGCTTTGTCCAGGATCTCCTTCTTCTGTTTTCCCTGGGTGAGGTGTCCTGCCCTCATCCTCTTCCTCCAGTGCATCCCCTTCCTGTAACATCTCTTACAACTTGTGGTTAAGCATCTCTGTTCCAAGCTAGAACTGAGAAAAGTTGGGGAAAAGGGTTCAGTCATGCTGTTAACAGGAACTTTTTAGGTATTTATACTTCGATATGTAGTCCTAGCAGAAACACAGCCTTATGCTCTTAGCTTTACTTTCTCTTTCATCCTTTCAATAAACCAAGCTGTGAAAGATGTCTAAAACACCTCCTTTGCTGACGTAGTAAAGAGATTAAATAGTTCTGGGCTGCGATACTTGCTGTGGCCGTGGCAAAAGTACCTGTGCTAAGGACTCATAACAGGAGAGTCTGAAATAAATGAGACTGAAGTGTGCTTTGTGTTTGGGGAACAGTAATAAATAAGTTAATTCTCTGTTCCATACTCATTTTTGTTCTGCATACCAAAATGTCAGAACCTGGGCCATTCAAGGCAATTCTAATTTTAAACTCTTCAATTGCCCCTAATAATGTGTTACCACTAGAATTCCCCTTTTGTGAAGCTGCTGGCTGAGTAACTTCTTTCTCAAGTCTGAGTCTCATTTACATCCTTGCAACCATGTGATCTCTAACCCCACTCTCACAGGTTACATTGGTGTGGTCAACAGAAGTCAAAAGGACATAGATGGCAAGAAGGACATTCAGGCAGCTCTGGCTGCAGAGAGAAAGTTTTTTCTCTCCCACCCAGCCTACAGACACATGGCTGATCGCATGGGAACCCCCTTCCTGCAGAAAGTACTGAACCAGGTACTGTCCACAGTCAAGAACTGCTGCCCTTGGTGTCACTGGCTGTGAAACACGTTGAGGCCAATAATGGAGCTTGCACACCAAAGGCAGAGAGAGCACTGATTTATCCTTTCACCTTCAAATTCAATAGTTGGTTTGTGGTATATATACTATCAGGATGCAAGGTCTTTCTGGCTAAGTTAAAAGATACCTTCTAAATTCTAGTGATCTCTGTACCTAACAATATTTATGGGATACTGATAGTCATTTCCCATCTAATGAGGCTGCCTTATCTCTATTTTTCTTACGGTAGCAATTTACTGTTGCTTCCATCTCTGCTCCCTTGAAATACTCCCCGAAGTGAAGAGAGTCTCTTTCCTATTTCTCCTTATTCAAATGTTCATCTTTAAACTGGAGTTTCCCACAGCTGTGCTTTGTGGAAATCCTCTTACTAGAGCCTCATGAGTGATTTTGGCTCCTTCCACCTTGCCTTTTCACCCTTTTTTTAAAAAAAGGGCTTTACCACCACACTGGATGTCAATGGTGTGCTAATCTGAAGGCAGAATAGCCTTTACCCTCATGTAAATAGCAAATGCTAATACTTGAATGTGAAGTTTATTCTTGGGTTTGAGTCAAGAGGTTTGTGTGGAGGGGAGTTTTGCACCAGACTAGAAGGTAAACTCAAGGTCAAGAGTAGAGGGAGGCAATAGGCAGGAGCTGTGGAGGGGGCATACCTTCAGCTCATAACTGGTATTTGTCCTGGGATAGACATTTTGTTAGGACCACATGGAAGAACTGAACACAGAGAGGAGCTTTTATCTTTTTTGTAGTGTGGAGGCAGCAAACTCTTCCCAGTAACTACCTAGAGGTTTATTGTTGTCTTTAACCTCCTTCTTGTGCAGCAATTGACCAACCACATCCGTGACACGCTGCCAGGGCTGCGGAACAAGCTCCAGAGCCAGCTCCTCTCCATTGAGAAGGAGGTGGAGGAGTACAAGAACTTCCGCCCTGATGACCCTGCTCGCAAGACCAAAGCACTGCTTCAGTAAGTGGCCTCCTTGTCCCTCCCTGGAAAGGGCTTCTCAGTGATGAGTTCTACTGCTCTTGGTTTTCTTTCAGGATGGTCCAGCAGTTTGCTGTGGACTTTGAGAAACGCATTGAAGGCTCTGGAGACCAAATTGACACCTATGAGCTGTCAGGAGGAGCTCGGATCAACCGCATCTTCCATGAGCGTTTCCCCTTTGAACTGGTGAAGGTACTGCTTCCCCATGCTGCTGAGATACAGTTTTTTGTTGCCTGTTTTCTGTTACTACTTCTGTCTCCTTACTCCTCTTGCTATCTTTCATTGGCAGACTTTCTCTTCAGCTACTTTGTTTCATGGTTTTCCCTTTTATCACCTTTTTTCACTTGTTTGTCTCCTTTATTGGGACCTTCCCATAGTGCTGATCTTTCCCACTGTCCCTGTTCTTGTGGCAGAACTTAACTTTCTCTGAGCTAAATGACAGTATTTCTTTGGCTTAATTCCTAAATGCTAAATTAAGTGTGAAAAATCACTTTAACACAACCAATGATAAATCAATGAATGCCCTCACAGATATTTTATGTCAAAGCTACTGACTGAATTTCATATAGAAGGAATGGTGCTGAAACTTGTGCTTCCTTGATCCTGAGCATCAGCTTAGACCTAAAGTTGGCCTAATAGATACCTAAGAAGCAAGAAAAAGAATTGTAGGTATATCTGGGTTTACTTCTGTCTGTCCCCTATCAATGGCCTAGAGGCAGGAACAGTGTCAAAACTGTACTCCCCTCTTAACAGTGGAAGGGGATTCTTATTGAAAGACAGTTTTCTTGGATGGTGAAGTACACTAACCTGATGAGGAGGGGTACTGAAAATCTTTTTTTTTAATATCAGTTGGAACAAACTTGAGAGCCAGATCTTTGTGCTTCGGTATTTTTTGCATTCTGCTTCCTTTTTTTTCACATTTGAGTAAAATGAGGCCATTCTAGTGAAATAAATAGCCTTGTGTTATTGTAGATTTACAATTCACACCAAATGGTTTATCCATTTGTGATGTTCACTGAAAAAGCAACTGCCAAGATCTCATGCTAAGTGTTGTGAGGCAAACCAATTTGCTTTAGAAAGCCATCTAGCACTTCAGTCCTAATGTTTTATCTCAAAGAAGCTCTTTAGGAGCAGCTGGGGCATCTGTAAATGGAGGCCCTTAGCTGTTCATGTGTGTCCAGGGTGTTCTGCTTTGGCCACAGCAGTTTTATGGCGGGACTCTGTATCCAACACTTGGGCGAGTATCTCGTGTGTCACATGATAGTGCTGGCATGGGACCTCTTCTCTGCAAAGTCTGCTGCTGTGTCCTGCTGTGCAAATCAGTGTCAGAAAGTTTCTGATGGAATTCTCTCCTGGTGCAGATGGAGTTTGATGAGAAGGAGCTGCGGCGGGAGATCAGCTACGCCATCAAGAACATCCACGGTATCAGGCACGTATCACGCACTAGGCAGAGCTCTGGCTGAAAAGCCTTGTAAATACTTCTAGACCTTCCAAATGGAGTTGAAGACTTCAGAGGTACGGTAGGTCAGCCAAAGGGAGGGATAACCTCTGGCTTGAATCTGGGAGTAGGGACAATCATTCAAGTGAGTTTGCTTTCTTTTCCCATGTGGGAGTCATGGAAGCCTAAAAGGTAAAAGCCTGGACGACTTGACGTCTTTTCCATCCTTCTTGGGCCTTTACATATGAAAGGGTAGGAAGAGAAATGCAACCCCATATTACTCCTTTGTTTAGTTAAAACTAAAATGTTGATTTTCACACTAACTAGCAGTTAGTTGCTCAAAACAAATGTTGGTACAGAGCCCCTCCTCCCCTAGAGATCTGAGGGAGCACTGGTGTGCCCATCACCGGGGTCCCACTGGCCTCACATAGGTTTGTGTTCCCTTCAGTGTGAAGGTGAGTTGTCAGAAAGGTCAGCCCTGCGACCCTGAGTTGTACTGCTCCTGGGAAGGTGCCTGTTGGAGCCCTTCCTGCACAGGGAATGTCAGCAAACACTGACCTAGATTTATTTTCATTCCTTGCTCTTGGTCAGTCACCAGCTGAGCTTGATAAAGGGTTTCAGATGTGTCAGTGTCCTAACTGTCAAGAAAATCTTCAGAGCAGGCCTCATCTCCTGCACAACTCTGAGGTCAAATACATTGTGGAGGGGTCAGCCCCTGCCACCCTTAGGCTGAGGTGAAATGGTGACCTGGCCAAGGCTGTCCAGCTAAGATCCATTTTGCCCTCAGCACCTCCGTCCTGGGAAGTGCCAAGCATCCCTCATTTTTCATGGACTCCAGTCATGGCTTGTCCGGGAGACATGACACTTCCCAGCCTAAATGTCCCGGGTTTTGGTGATGGCAGTGCCTGCTCCAAGATGTGTGTGTAACGCTGTGACATTCTCCTTGCCCCTTCTCCCCCTCCTGCCTTGTCTTGTCCCCACCCTGGGTGTTTAGAACCGGTCTCTTCACACCTGACATGGCCTTTGAGACCATTGTGAAAAAGCAGGTGAAGAAGATTAAAGAACCTTGCCTGAAATGCGTGGACATGGTCATTTCGGAGTTAATCAATACTGTTAGACAGTGCACCAAGAAGGTAACCAGAGGCAGCATGGAGTTGGCACCTTCCACCCGCTCGCTGGCTGCGGCGCAGCATCGTGACCTGGGCAGGGACTTGCCTGCAGCCACACTTGGTGTTTTCACCACCTCCTCAGCATGACTAGACCTGAGCAGAGCCAGCCTGGAGCGATTCAGCCAACAAGCCAAACAGAAAGGAAACACTGTGGGATGTGTGCTATGGCCCTGCTCTCTGAATCTTTTAGAGCTGGGATTTAAATTTTGTGCCCTCTGTTCTTGTAGAAGTGAGAGGGTTAATCCCAGACCTGCCCTTGGGGGATGTATGAGGCTGAAATTTAGACCTACCGCACTTACAGTTGTGGGCTGTATCTCAAGGAAATGTTCCTGTGGTGTTTGGCTTGGTTTCTGGCTGGTTTGGTCCATATCCTGATCTGGAATAGCAGCACATGGCTGAGAAGAAGCAAGTTAGAAATGTTCATCAGCCTCTAGGGTCCATCTGCTCTCTCTCTCAAGAGAGGGCATTAGGCTTTGCTCTTTGGGATCCATACTGGTATTTTCTGGGGTCAGGGGAGGGAACCTGCCTTGATTCTGCCCTCTGGATGTGGCAGCTTCTGTTTTTGAGGTTGGGGTTGAAAGAGAGCAAGATAAGATGACTTGTGCCGTTCTTCTCAGCCATGACTTGCTGCTTCAGGTTGGGCTGGGTGCTGGTGAAAAGGCACCTCAGTTAGGATTAGGTGGGCACTGGAGACTGGAATTGCCACTGGCTATTCAGGTGCAGGTAAATGGGCACTGCAGGAGGTTTCCACACAGTCTGCCCCCCTCTCTGCAAGGGTGCGGACAGGTGCCCAAGTGGTGACACTTGCCATCTCTTGTACTTGTGTGCCCGGTCCTTAGGTCCAAGAGCCTCAATAGAAGGGCTCGGGCATGCAGGCACATGCTTTGTCCCCCAGCACAGACTGGGAGAGCAAAGTGGATGCAGCTCAGGTTTCTAGAGTGCTGGAGGAGCTTCCTTTTTCTGTCCTGCTGTCCTCTCTTGGGGTGTGTGACTGTGGGAAGCACCCAGAAAATTGCCATTAGAGCCTGTTGACAGGTAAGCACAGGCCCTCGGGCTGCCAAGTATCCAGAGTCACCTGCTAACTGGATCAGAAGGGCCCTCCTTTTTCATGCCCTCTGAAGCTTCTTTTGATTTGTTCTCCATCCATCAGTTGCTATTCAAAACTTCCACTGATTCTTTCTCATTGCATCCTTTCCTTCACTATTTCTTACTTCATTGTTTCTTTTTCATTCCTCTTTTTACTGACAATTTTAGAGTAAACCATCTGTTCTGAAGGCAGCAGTTCCTCAAGTGATCAGGTGGTGGGTACAGCAGGGTGGGAAATACAGGAGAAGGGACCACATGGACGGAGGGGAAATGTCACAGATTCAGGAATAAATGGTTCCATTTCAGACTTCAGTTCTAGTTGCTCTGTGTGTGCTCTAGTAGCCATGGTTACAATTTTGTATATGAAGAAACAAAATACTGTCATTCAGGTGATACTCAGGTACTGTAAGGGACTAATTTTTTTTAAAAATCAGACTTCCCCCGAAGTCTGGTAGGGCAAACAGCATAACTTGAGCTCAGTTGGGCAACTGGATTAGTAGGAAACCTCTGATGGGTCAGAGGATGTGAACTGAACTCTGGAAATGCTCTTGCTTTGCTCAAAAGGGTCATTGTTGGCACCTAGAGAGAGACCCTTGGGTGAATTCAAATCCTGTAACGTATTCCAACTCTTTGCTGCCTAAAAGGCAGATTGGTTGTATATTTCATAATATGTGTTGAAGAGTGTTTTAATACTGGTTTTGCTTGGGAACTTGCAGGTGTTATCTGCAGAGATGTGAAAGATGAGTTGAAGGAGTAGATTCCTGATTTACATGAAGTGGTGTTATTTATAGCCATCCCAGAATTTTTTGTTAGCTGCAGGCACCCCAGGTGTGGTTATAAACTGCAGCTTTAGAAAAGCAATATCCCCCTCCCATGCCAAGGGGATGTTATTCCCTGAAAGTACTGGCAAAGCAGTAATGGCCCATGGTAAGATAAGTAACTCAGATTGTGTAACAAAGAGCATCCTGGTAGAAGCTCTGAAGTGTTAAAAGAAGTGCTGAAAAACTTTTTTGGGTGCAGTAGTTTTGAACTGGATTGATCTTGGCTATATTTTAGTAACTTTAGTTTCTGTGGACTTTCTGTTCTTCCTGAGTGAAGCCATTGAGAACACAGACCACGTAATATCAGTGTAAATTAGTAGTTCCTTATAAATCACAGCAGGCCTGTCTTGGGTCTGATGCTGCAGGTATAATGGATGCTTTGTATAGCTATGAATGTCCTGTAGCATGTTTGCATTTTCCCTAAATACTGGGTACATCTGTTCTTACTGAGGAAGTTGATGTTGCAGGAAAGGTGGGTGAGATGAAATACGTTCTGTAAGTGGAGTGGTTTGTCCGAATCCCTGAAACTGAGAGACATCAGTTCAGGTCTGCCAAAACAAGATGCAAGTGACAGACCTCTGTAGATTTTAGCCTGGCTCCTGTTCAGGCTTTCTGCAGCTGGAATAAGGAAAACTTGAAGGGGAGAGAACTGTGGTGGGAAGGAAAGGGAAATAAGATAAAGAGATAAAGAGAAATGAGAAATGGTGAACCTCTAGGAAAAGAGGCAGTGGCTCACTGGCAAGAAGCTTTGTCTCGGAATCCAAAGAAGCTTTCCTTCCGGAAGTGATCACTTGATCCCTGGGGGCTCCATTCATTCATCTTGCTCTTGACAGCTCACCATTTCACTGGCCCAGCTGCTCCTACCTCATTCCCCCTTTGACACTTCCATTTGCCTGTAGACTCTCCTGATACTTGGCAGTGCACAGGCCCCATAGCAATGCTCACCTGGTTCAGTAAACTAATGGAATGAACCAAAATCTCACTTCTCATTTTGCCTTGTGTTTTCTCTCTTCTCCCTTTTCCTTCCTTCTTTCTTCCTCCTTCCTGCTCTTTCTCTGCTTTGCTTTCTTCTTCCTCGTTGCTTCCTCCCACCCTTCCCCTGCCATGCAGAACGGGTCTCTTCACGCCTGACCTCGCTTTTGAAGCCATAGTGAAAAAGCAGGTGCAGAAGTTGAAGGAGCCAAGTCTGAAGTGTGTGGATATGGTAGTGAGTGAGCTCACATCCACCATCAGAAAGTGTAGCGAAAAGGTAAAGAAACAAAAAATCAAAGAAAGGTCAATGCCCATCCCCTTCCCACACACTTCCATGCTGTTTCTCCACACACACACCTGGAACTCCAGCAGATCTAGAGAGAGAAAATTGATATAACGATGCATCTAAAGGAGAGCAGGTGCAAGAGCAGTTTAAAGGCAGTGCAAGGGAAGTGGGTGACAACTGATGGGCTCTTTAGCTGAGCAGTGAGCTGGGACCCAGTGGGTTACTCTGGGATAACTTTTCCCTCTGTCTGGCTCAGTGTGGACCAAACCCTTTGTAAGACCAGTTTGCTGTGCCATTGCCTGCACATTTGGAACTTCTTACTTCTGGGACCCCCTTAAATCCAGGTACCCTAGAAAAAGATAAAAAGCCAGAAAAAGACCTCCTACCCCCACAGCATGAGTGGTCTGCAGTGCATATTGACCAGTAGCATCTCCAAAACAGCAGTTGATTAAAAATTTGAGGTGCAAGATGTTCTGCAAGAGACATTCAGAGTTCCAAAAGGCTTTGAGAAAAGCTTTTCCAGGCATTACACCCTCTGCATCATTCTCCTGCTGATTTCTCACTCCATGGACTATGCTCAGTGGGAAGTAGTGTGAGGCTTTTCCTTGCGTGCTGTGAACCACAAGATGTGAAGCCTGAGGGCAGCAGCAGGTGGAGAGTGACAAGGAAGGTGTGAAATACTTACTGGAAGCTGGGGCAGGAGTGGCTTTGATTCCCAGGCTGGTTCCCTCCAGGAGAGGGCACCACATGCCTCCTTAAAAAAAAAGGCAGATGTGGCAATTGGTGTAAAACTTACCAGTGAGGGGCTAGAAACGTGGTACAACAGAAGTGTGTTCTGGAAACTGAGATGGAAAGGACTGTTTCATGGACTATTTTAGGACTTGGAAATTATAGTTTCCTTCTTCCAGGGTTACAGCAAGACTCACCAGTATTTTGGTGAGCCCTAAGTTGGGAAGGAAGGGAAGATAAGAATTGATAGGAGTTCAGAGTGAGGGCAAAAGATGAGTTAATAAGGTCTGGCTCACTTAGGAATGCAGAGCTCATCACCACCTCTGTAAGGACACATCTTTGACATGCCCCCAGCTCTGCCCAGTCTATTTTTTGAGGAGTCCTGTTGTTGCCACATTGTGGGGGCTGATATGGTGAGGCAGAGTAACTCCTTCCCAGACTATTTCTAATGTGGATTTTTTATTTTGATGGGTGTGATTGCTTGCACTGTGTTCTGTATCTGGCTGGTGACGTCTGCTCTGGGTGGGGAGAGAGAAGGATGATGATAAAAACCCCAAGTGTGTTGAATTCTAATTTCTCTATTGGACCATGTCATTAGAGTGGCTGGATACCCACTTGTTCTGTGGATTTTTAATCCATGATGTGATGGATGACCCTGTGAGGATATTCCAAGGTGATGCAACCTGGGTAATCCTGTAAGGAAGGTGATAGTGACACTGTAGGAGACTAATGGCTATGGTTAAAGCCAGAGAGGCCAGGGAGGCAGATGTTAGATGTAAAATAACTGCCTTAATGAAAACACGTAGCAGTAGTACTGGAAGTTAAAAGGAAGACTTTACTAATGCTTCAAGTCAAATGTCTGCATGTAGTGAGAAGGTTAATCTTGCCTGTACTGCCCTCTGAAAGAGGAGAAAGAAAGAAAAGGTCACGTAAGGATTGCAGCTGGACTGAGATGGGTTCTGATGGCTTAAGGTAGTAACAGCACAGGGACATTAGTTAATTTGCAATATTTATTTTGCATGTTATAGCTCTAACTGCTTGACATGGACAAGAGCATGTGCTATTAGGGGAAGCATCTGGAAAAGGCTACTTTAGGACTGATGCTAATTGTAAGGTAATACCCAGCCTGCCGTGTTGTGGACTGATGCTGCCTTTCAGATGACAAAAACCTTTAAACTCACCAGAAGTCCTGCAAGGCTTCTGGAAAGGAAGGCTGCTTGGGCTAACACCTCTTGAATTAGCTTAACAGTCCTGTAGCCTTGGTTTGTTGCTGTCCTGAACTGTTGTGTGTTATTGTTTATGTTCTCTCACAATTATTTCATTTCACCCCAGATGGTGAAGAAATCATTGTATGTTGACAAAGCGGTATAGATTGAATATTATGAGACTGTGAAAGAACACAGAAGGTGACAAACCCATCTGTGTTCACAGAAGTACAGTTTTCCTGTATGAAAAGTTGACTATTTCTTAACTATTAGACAAAGTTGAGGGCTGAAGAGGATGGCCATTAACAGTCCTGTGACTGGCCTGATTCTGAGCTTCTTGTAGCTCCAAAAAGTAGCTCCAAAAGCAACAGAAAGCTGGTGTAAGCATGCTCCCTTACATTTAGGAGGATAATGTTCTGGCTAGTGTTTTTCCAAAAGCAGGAGCCTTCTGTGCCAGACTGCACTGCAGCATCTCACAAGTGCAGGAAAGTCTTGCAAGTCAGCAGCCCTTCAGCTGAAGGTTGATCTCTGGTGTGCTGGCAAGGACTCCTAGAATCTGCAAAGAGGGGAACTAAGGAACTTTGGGACAAATTGGTTTTCAAAGAGGGCTGTAAAGCTTGTATTTTGATTAAACAGGAAAATGATGGTAAAACGGGATCAAAATCCCACTTAGCTGGGACACGATCCCAGGCTGACAGACTTTGCCCCTCGAAGGGTCGCCTGCTCTCCTGTCTTTCAGAGTTATGGCATTTCTGGGTGCTGTTTGTCCTGCTGGTGATAACTCCTTGCCCCTCTATACCCTGTTGCATGTTCCTTGGTGGTGTGACATCCTGTGGCTTGTTTATCTCTTTCCTTGCCCACCCTTGCTGCTCCCGTGCATGCTTGGGGTCAGAAGCTCCTGCATGGGGACCAATGCTGCCAATTTATTTTTGCACATGAATGTTGCTGGACCACCTGGGTTCCGAATAAACCAGAACTTGTTTTGCACTTTGTGTGCATTTGAACTGGTTGGGACTGGGATGGTGGGGGGAGGTTTGATGTGGTTTTTGTTTGACTGTGTTTGTTGTGTTTTTTTTTAATTTGAAGCAAAGAAGCTGAGACTTGCTTAAAGGTTTTCCAACTTCCTATTTTTCTGTTTGACATAACTTGTCCATCTATCCTTTGCCAACCCCCCAAAGGAAACAGGAAGTTTTCCCTGTCTGTCTCTAAAGCAACCAGCTGCCTGAACCAAAAGATCATGGAGAACACACAGTTTTTGCTTTAAGGACAAGGTGGCACTGGGGAGCTAATTCTACTTGTTTTTTCCTGCCTCTGCAGCCTTCAAAAACAAACCACACTTTTAAAAATAGTGTCAAATCTAGTCCAAATTCCAATTCCAGGCTATTGCAACTTGCTTGACTGCAAGGGGGCTCAAAGGGTTTGAAACTGTTTGTAGGCAGATGTTAGGAATATTGGTGGTGGTTAGTGTGGGATCTGGCTTCCAGTAGTGATGCTGCACATTTTGAGGCTGTTCCGTGTAGCATGTTATAATTATGTGTACAAAAAAAAAGGGCAAACCAGTTTAAGAAGAAGCTCTCACAAACTGGAGGAACAAAACAAATGCAGTACAGGTCAGGGGCAAATGAGGTTTTGTTTTTATGCACCCTCTTGAACAGGTATAAAAGATGGATATTGGGAAATACTGTTTGATATCATAGTCAAATTGGAGGTGATATTAAAAAACCCCAGGGAAAATAGTTTCACAGGGAATAGGCAAAGTAGGGAAGAAAGGGCTGGATTCTGGATCTAGAGGATTAATTTCATTTGACTGTGTTGGGCTTGACCTGAGATGCAACAGCTGCTGCTGTAGGAATCACTAGAGGTTTATGACTCTAGGCAAGAAGGCAGGTGCTGTGTGAAACCCAGAGGATGTTAGAGGTGCTGATTCTAGAAGTGTAACTCAGGTATTATCTCTGTAGATAATCTTCCTTTGAATCACAGCTACTGGAGTCCTTCTGCTTCTTAATGTGGGCAGGAAAGGATTCACTCCTCAGTAACGTGGTAAAAAATATGCTGTAGATGCAATGTGAACATAGATCTCAGCTATGTAATCCTGCCCCAGCGCAGTGGAGAAAGGTAGAAGCAGCTGGATGCTCAGAGCACAGTGTTTCTTGGACACATGAACCCTTGAGATGGTCAGATTCTCTGTGTCTGCTTGCAGATGTTGGAGAGAGACAAATGCTTTCGCTTAGTCCCTCAGCAAACAGGGACTGAAATCCACTTCACTTCCTATAGGACTTAACAGGTTGTGACAACAGGCCATTCACGTGCTTAGCCTACTACAGTGAGATGCTGAACATCTAGGGAAACTACTCTTTTTAATGGGAAAAACCCAACAAGCAAGAAGCAGTGCACTTATATCTGGGGTTTGCCAAAAGCTTCATGACAGGAAGCATGTGGTGAGTTTGGAGCAGGTGTCTGGTGAGACAGAAGGGTTGCTGCAAGAGTGAAAAGGGCTTTTCTCTAAAGCCCAAAGCAAGTAGAAACTAACTTTGCCCCAAGCAGACCTCCAGGAACTTGGAAAAATCTGACTGCAAGTCCAGCTTTCTAGAACTTCCCTTGAGAATATCTGATAGCAGGGTGTATGTGTGCATGTGTACATGTGGGGGGCTGCAGCCCCCTTTTTACCTCCCTTTCCCATGTGCACGTGTTTCCTCTCTCCTGCAGCTCAGCCAGTACCCTCATCTGCGTGAGGAGATGGAGAGGATCGTAACCACCCACATCCGTGAGAGAGAAGGCAGGACCAAGGATCAGGTGGGCATCAGGAGCATGTGTTGGGGGGAAATTGGGAAGGGGACACCTTTTGAAGTCAGAGGGGCCTGAGCCACGGGGTGTCTGGCAGCAGAGGAGATCAGATGAACAATGTCCAGGGCTCTGTGTGCCCCTGTTAGCAGTGTCAGTCACTAACCTCTTGCTCTGTGCCTCTCTTTGGCAGGTCATGCTTCTAATAGACATTGAGCTGGCTTACATGAACACAAACCACGAGGATTTCATCGGCTTTGCCAAGTAAGCACCCACCTCCTATTGCCTCCTCTTCTCCACATGTGTTTCCTGTGGCTCTGTCCTATAGCTGCTCCAGTAAACGGGGTGCAGAGGCCCTGGTGCAGATGCTATGATCCCAAGAATGGTGCAGCTCTCAGTATTGCTTGTTTTTTCAGTGGCTCTGGATTGCTAGGCTGGGGAGTAGAATAGAGATGTATGGAAGGGGGTGTTATAGTATTATGTTTGTGTCAGAACAAAAAAAACCCAAACCAATGGCTATGGAGGGTTAGTGACCCAAACGAGGTTCATGTGGGAGTGAGAAGATGAGTAGTCCAGGCTGAGAGAGCAGATGGCAAAAGATTGGGTTACTAAGGCTTGGTAGCCAGTGGTGGGGGGGCCCAACTCACTGTAGCAGCTATCCAAAGGGAGGAGGACTCAGGTGATCAAGAAGAGCCTGAGAAGTTTTGAATGTCTCTGCTGTTGTTTGCAGTGCTCAGCAGAGGAGCAGCCAGATGAGCAAGAAGAAGGCAGCTGGTAACCAGGTAGGCCAAGTTCTATCTCCTTCACTGCTGCAAGGAGGATGTGTTTGCTACCTGGAAGTTACCAGGTAGACGAGTGCTGGGCTGGATGCAGCACTGCTCTAAGTTGGTTTTTTTGTGTTGCCTTTTTTTTTCTTAACTCATCAAACTGTAACTGGAGGATAGTGGTTTAGGCTCCCTGCAGTCAGGAAGAACTGAGCATCTGGCAGCAATGGAGGGAAATAATCAAGATAATCAAGATCTGGTCTTGCTTTTCTGCTAGAAATCCCTATTAATGTTCTGTAAATTCCTGTTTTTTCAGCCCCTTTGCTAACTGTGCCAACTCTCCTGCCAAGGTGAGAGGTACAGAACACTAGGTCTGAACTATTACAGAATTGTCCTTTCTAGTTGTCTTTCCCATGAGTGGTATCTACTTTCTGAAAAGAGATTTCAAGAGAGTTCGTGGACTCTCTTTCTGAAAAACTTCACTGGAAATATATAAGTCTCTGTACAGGTAGATGGAGGGTGATGATAGCCATGGTTGCAGTGGGTATGTATGAGAACACACCCATGGGGGAAGACAGCAGTGGAGGGGAGGACTTCCCTTAGTCCTCCAGGAACTGTGAGGAGTGTACACAGAATTAAAAAGAGACTAATGACACTTTGTCTCAGATTTGTTGGGGACATGGCAAGGCTATCTAGGCTAGAAGATCTTGGAAACAAAGCCTTACAAGCAGCTTCATAGACACTGAAAGCAAATGCTTTTGCTTAGTCTTTTAAAAAGACATTCACTCCTGACATCCATCCTCTTCATAACAAAATGTTTGGCCACCCCTCCCTGGACATGACATTGCAGACTGTTTCAGATTGTTGGCAGGCAGGTGTTCTCAGCAGGTTGGGCTGGCTAGCCAGCCATTTTGGAGTAGCTGTAGGGAATCCCATCCTCTGCAGTCCCTTACTGTAGAGCTGAGTGTAGGAGAGTGCAAAGGGTAGACTCTGGATCTACCTGTAAAGTGCTTGTGCTTTCCTGTTAGCAGATTTATTTTGGGATGGGGGTTGCTCGTGTTAACACCTGGGGTGAAAGATTTGCTACCAGCCTCCAATTTATTTTATTTTATTTTTGAGCCTCTCTTCTCCTGCTCCAGCTTTCCTAGTAACAATCTCTCCTCTCTTTGCTCCTCTCCTGCTCTCTGCTCTGCTGCTGTTGCTATGGTTCCCCTTTGCAGGATGAGATCCTGGTGAGTAGAAGGCCACTCAGCAGGGTGTGCTAATGAACATTAATGTTGCATCTGGGAAGGCAGAACCAGGGCATAAACACATTATTCCCTCTGCTGCTGAATGGGAAGAGGAGGGCAGCTGGCTTTAGACACAGATGAAGCAGAAATGAGGTGGAAAGGTAGTATGTTGAGGAAAAATTCAGAACTGCGGGTACATCTTTTGAGTGGGTGGAGATAAAAAGCAGCAATCCAAGGATGTGTAGTTCTGTTCCACTGCCCCCTCCTGTCCACAGGGAGAGTAGGAGTAGCTCGAGCTTAGAAGGCAGGAGATGAAGATCCAAGGCTCCTTCGTTTGTCTTTACAGAGTAAACTGCCGATTTAAATGATCCTGTACCTCCAGGGCAGGTAAGCAGGTAGGCCAGCGGGGTAGATTGCTCACACAATGCAACCTGCTAATACCCTGTGCAGTCTCATGGTTTTTCAATGCCAGGAAGTTTTCAGCAAGCATGTCCACACAACAAGGTACACACATAATGCACGCAGATGTTTTTGGGTGTGAATAGTGCAGTAATAGGTATAAAAGCTAATGCCTTTAGGCTGATGCATACCTACATTTGATTATGGCATGTGTGGGGTTCTAAACCAGCACTTGGTGAATAGGAGTCCCCTAGAGAGTAATAGCCTGGCTTCTTTACAGACTAAACTTCTAGGAACTTGTCTTGCCCTAGATTAATATGACTGGCCAAATATCTGGGTATGCTGAAGTCCAGGGTACTAATTCCAGATGCACCATTTTGTTCTGTTATCCTTAGTGACTCCTTTTACTAAACTCAGTTCTTTCTGGGGTGCTTGGCCGTGTCCTGAACTGGTTCCCCCTACCCCAAGCTGAGTGATGCACTCCACACCTGCAGTGTGCTGGAAGGTGTGCTGGTGTCCTGGTTTTCTCTAGGCATGGCCTTTTCTGGGTGTTTTGCTGTGATTTGGTGCTTGTAGGTTGTGCCAGTGTGCAAGGCACTCCGGATGTAGTTCTTTCTGTATCTCTTTCCTCTTGGCAGAGGGTATACTGCACAGCGCTGCCAGGTTCCTTCCTGCCTCCTTTTTATGCTATTCCTGGCCCTTTTGGGGCAAGGACCTTCATTTGCCAGTTTAATGGGGGGCTCTTCTGGCAGCAGCAGAGAGCACCATGTTCCTTGTCTTTCCATACTGCTCTGTGTGGGGATACCCTTGGATCCCTCCTCTGTCACCTAAGGCCAGGAATGATTGTCCTTGTTAACGCTCACGGCTTCCACCCCCTCAGGTGATCCGGAAGGGCTGGCTCACCATCAACAACATTGGGATCATGAAGGGTGGCTCCAAGGAGTATTGGTTTGTCCTGACAGCGGAGAACCTCTCCTGGTACAAGGATGATGAGGTGAGTAGCTCAACTCTGCTGCTTGAGTCTCAGGCATCTGATGAGGACAAGCGCTTCAGATCACTGGCTATTACAGATGTCGATCTTCTGCATTCTGCCTGCAGCTTGTGACAAGCTGAAACTATCCTTGGGCCAGGCTCCCCGTGGCCTCAGTACTGCTGAACATTTCTGAATTGATGTGAATGTGGCTTGTTTGACGCACAAGGAGTAATATTTATGCTTGAAGTTCTGGCTCAGTGGAAAGTTGACAGGCACATGGAATGAATTTGACCTTTGCTCATTTTGCTGTGGCAGCTGTGATCATCAAGGGTGTGATATGTTAGTTCCAAGGTTTGGACTTCTAGGTATTTGTGGGGCAGCAGAGTTTTCTGAAGGCACGTGGCAGATGATTTCATTCATATCCTGGTTACAAGAAAAAAGCTCTCTCAGGGCAAAACAACAGAACCTGTGGACCTGAAGCTCTAGCTCAGGTGGTGGCTCCTTCTGACTTCGAGTAAATTACTTAATCTCTCCCAGGTCCAGCTCTTAAACATGCAAAGTAGGAATGTCTTTTTACTGTTTCTTTATTGAACATGCCAGTGAATGTGTTATATTTAAAATTGTTTGAGTTGTAAATGGTCAGAGGTCTGCTGATCAAGTACAGTGATATGTAGAGTATCACTGATAGGAACATGGACCTACTTTGTAGAGTTGCTTGATAATCTTGAATATTAGCAATTTTGGCAACATGCTGTGATGTGTTTCTGCTTCAGTGGGAATTGTTATAAGCAAACAGAATTGTTCCAGCTGAAATGACTATCAACAGTGTCTTGGTTCCTGTGCAAGACAAAGGTAGATAATTGTCCTTTTTGTTTACTTTGAAAAGAGAAAGAATAGCTGGATGGTTCTGGTAAGAACATGATTCACAGGTTTGGTCCTCTCAGTGTGCTGGGAGATGAAAAATGTCTGGTATGATGTAGTCATAAGCTCTGAGTTGATCAGGGTTTCTGACTGCAAATGAAACTGCTCTGCCTCTTATTGTGGTTTGTGTCCCTCAAGTGTTCTGAGGCGCTCAGTATTGTGTCTGGGAGCTGCAGTCAGGCCTGGCTTCTTGTCTAGTTGCTATCAGTGGGCCTGTTTCCTTCTCAGCAGGTAGAAATTATGACAAATACAGTGATGGATCAGCCTCTAAATATTGCTTTCTGTATGGAGATGGCTGCTGTGGTGCTACGGATGAGCAGGCAGCAATTTCCTAATTAAACAACCAGGCACTGAAATGGCTTTCACTAAATCAGTGTCTCTCTGCTATAAGACCCCTGCCCTTTGTGTTCAGAGTTGCTTGGGGAAGCTTCTCTCTCCTCTGGGCTTCATATGCAGGTTGAGTGGTTATAAACATCAAGTAGTTTAATCAAAGCCAGCTGCTACATCTGTATTACAGAGATGATCAGAATTCCCTGTTCTTCCCCCAGGGAGTGGGAGGGAGGGCAGGCTGCAGTGGGGATGTATAAACTGTTGATAGATTCCAGTTGCCTGGGATGGGGATTGGACCTCCCTCCCCTCCTGAGGGAGGGCAGCCTTGGGGGTCGATAGCAACTGGAGGTCTGCACTATTTCCCTTCTGCAGAGCTGCCTAATGAAAACAGTTCCCTGCCAGCCCCCATCTCTTAAACACAGAGAACCGGCACTGATGAGGTCTGAGCTGCCTCTGAGAAAGGAGCCTTTGTTTTCAACTGAGTGGGAGCAGGGGGGAAAGGGAAGTGTGTGTTTTATTTGCTTCCTCCCCAAGTTCAAATCCTTGATCACTGGCTGTTGTGAGGGAGAAAGGAAGCAACGTCTGCCTGGACTCAAATATTGAGCCAGGCTAAAAGTTGGTGCATTTGACGGGCAGCTGGGAGAGCCCTGAGCATGGGGATTCCCATCCCAAACCTCAGTACTGCATGGAGCTGACTCAATGCCCAAGAGCTGCTCACTGTGCATGGTCCCCTATCAGACAAGGGATCTTTGCATGTCTGCTCCAGAGCTCTCCTTCTCCACCAGTTCAGGAGAACTCATGTCCTCTTCAGCTCCTGAAATGATCTCATGTGTTTTTAAAGGTTGTACACCATGGTCTTTCTTTGCTTCAGCTCTGGAAGGAAGGGGGAGGCTGTGTCTGCCCCACCCTGCACTTTTGTGGGCTCTCTTGTCCCAGTTCCCCTGTGCTCTGGCTGCTTTCCAGAGGGAACAAGGAGGAAGCTGAATCTGCCTTTTGAGGATGGAAGTGCTGGTAGCAGAGCTGTGGGTGCTGATGGGGGAAGGAGAAGGGTGAGGTGGTGTGTGGTGGGGTGAGGTGAAGGCTAGACCAGCACCTCTGGGGCCAGGAGGATTGGGGACAGCGCCTCTCCCTGCCCTGTCCCACAAGCCAGGACCCAGAGTCTGTGGAATGAAGACATCTGGACCCCATTAGTGAAATACCAGTCTTTCCGCAGCACTGGCTTGTTTTTTCTCTGCCTCTGAAGAAAGGAACTGAAGCTTAACATGTCTTAAAGGGACCAGCATTACATGTTAGTGGGGATATATGGCTGTTGATGCTCTGGAGGGGCCTGAAGGAGTGTGCTGGGGAATGGGAGGGGAAGGAAAGAGTGGGCCAGGCGGGGGTGGAAAGTTGGCTCCCCACTCTGCCTTGCTGCCAAGAGCATGTGTGTGTGCTCCTGGGCTCTCTGTTTTTCTTCCTGTCTCCTTTCAATGAGTCAAACACTGGCCCCATGGAGAGTGGCCCCACAGAAAGCTTGGCCTCCCAAGACCTGGCGACCCTCCTGAGGTACCTGCATCTCCTGAACCCTGTGGGATCATGCTGCAGGCCAGCAGTGGGAAGGAGAGGTGGGGAGGAGCCTATTCTGGCTACTGGCAGTACAGAGTTGAGGTTTCCTTGCTCGAGGGAGGCCGTAGTATCCCAGTGGAGCAGCAGCACAGCACCAGAGCACACTGGCTGCTCAGCAAGCACCACACTGGCCATGATACAAGAATTTGACTCGAATAGTCCTGGCCAGATCCCTTTTGAAATGCACAGTGCCCGTGATTCTGCAGGGCTTTCCTGCCTGCTGGAAAAGAGGATCTGTGAGCTTGGATAGAGCTGCTGGTGACAGGGACCTTGTAGGCAGGATGGAATGAGCACTGTGCTCTGTGGTTCCTGTCAGTAAAGCTCACTCCCTGCTCTGCAGGGTGACTTTTCCTGCTGGAGTGCCTGTGTGCCACTGTGTGCTGGAGTGTTTGCACAGCTAGGTGGATGGCTATATCTGCTGCTTCCTTTGGGAATTTGTGTGAATGTGCAACACAGATGGAATCTTTTGTCCTTACTCAGGTAAATCATGTACTAGAAATTTGGGCCTTGTATGAATGTGTGGCTACATTAGAAGAATGACCTTATTTGCTTGTGTGAGGGTCTTGCATGCAATGTCACTGCATTTGAGACCTGTGTGTATACAAGGAGGGGTGGCTGCAGAGTTTTAGGTACTTTGGGTGCATGTGGGTGCTTCGTATTCCTTACAGATCATGTTGATTCCTGATGGCATCAGTTGTTCTTGAGCTTCTTCTCTGTCTTCATGCCTTCTCTTTTGCTTGAAATATATTCCTGTCCTGGGGAAGATGTGACCTTATTGACAGTCACTAGATAGCTGTGTATTCTGTACCTGTCAGTGTCTCTTACCCAATTCTAGTTTAAAAATAAACACATAGATCAATAGAGATTGTCCCCCCCCACACTGTACACATGCACTTCCCTCTTCTCTGGCCCCCCTTCCCACTCCCCAGTCCATGTCCTTGAGGCCCAGATCAGCTGGTAGAAATCCTTTTTCTTTACTCAGATGCCCAATAGTCGTCAGAAACTTGCTGTGATGAGTTAGCTGCCGTTAAGTTTTTGCATTCAGCTTGTTTTAAAAACCGTAAGAGCGGGTCTGCTCTGAGGTGGTTCCTCTCCTGCTTTCATGCTCTTCTCAGGTGCTCTCTGGAACATGTTCATTTTCTTTACATTCTCTGTGGAGCCTTTTCATTCATGCACTTATCTTTTTTCACAAGTATATGTTTTCTCATAATCTTACTCAGTTTTAATCAGTCCTCATTTATGCTTTCACTCAGTTTCTCTTCTTTCTCTGGCAGACAAACATTAAAGCAAACACAACATCCAGAGCATCCACACCTCCAGCTTTGAATCCCTTGTGGGTTTTTCTTTGTATTATGACAAATATTCTTAACACTATGAACTCCCCTTTCTCCAGTCACGTTTCTGTGCTTGAACCTGCTTTCTCAGGTAGCAAAGCACAACACAGTTGTGACTCTGACAGGCCTATGTGTCTATTTCTGCATTTTATGGCAAAGCTTAGCATGTGAAACACAAGCCATCCTGAACACAGCTACCTCGGGACAAGCACGTGAAACTGAAAGAAATAAGAATGGAATGAGAGAGATGGAGGAGAAATAAAAGGGTTGTGAGTAGGCTGGTGAACAGGCAGGTAAAAGTGATGATCAGGCATGGCTCCAAAGGGTTAGACCCTCCCAGGCTGAGGGATGAGTGACCTCTGCATGCAGCCATCCCCAGAGCCCACCCTCTCCAAGCGTGTCCCTCTGCCGTGCAGGTGTTGCCGTCCCCGTGCAGCACTGGCAGTGTGTGGTGTATCCCAGCACAGCCTAACCAATGTGCAGACTACTGTACATCCCTTCCCAGCTGAACAGGTAGTCTGAACACTGGGCAGACGGAGTGGAGCCTCTGCGATCTGCTCTCCGGCAATCAGCAGCTCATTAGTCCTCTCCCCTCCCTGCTTTTGGGACGGGGTTGTGCGGGGCAGAGATGGGGTGAATGAAAGTCCAAGTCCTTATTGGGAAAACATCCTCCTCTGGCAGCTGGGGAAGAAGAAATGTTGCTCCCTGCATGTTTCCAATTTGGAGCAAGTTTCCAAATGCCTTCCTCTTCCAGTGCTATTGTCAGGCTGGTACCTGGATTCCACCTGGGATATGCTGCACCTTTTTAGAAAGAGAAAAAAAAAAATCGATTACTGCAGTTTGAGGAGGAAATGCTGTGAAGTCTTGGCTGTCACCCAGGTGTGCAGAACTTGTTGCTTCATTCAACTCCTGTTCTTCCCCATGGAGCTGTGTGGGAGGATCCTCAGGCCCCATGCACCCTCATCTCCTGTCCTGAAGAACAGCGGGTCCAGAGCAAAGCTCAAACAGGACCAGCCTTTGCTTCCAAGCCCTCCAGAAGGTCCTTTGACAGGGTTGCAGAAGGCAACCTTGGCCAGTTGCCCTTGCAGCTCACCTCTGGCTGCTGCAGGAGTAATCCACATTCCCTCGTTCTCTCCCCCCACTATGCCCTGGCATTGCTGAGCTTCCCTCCCTCTTCTGGTTTTTGCTCCCTCCCTTCTTGCTTCCCTTCTGTCCTTCTGCCTCACTTGACGTGGCAGTGGAAAGCTAACTAGACTCGAGGGAGGAGCTTGCTGGCTGCTGGGAAGGCCGAGTTTGGCAGGAAGTGAGCAGCTGACGGATGGGGTTGCGCGGGGGAAAGGAAGGTTCCCTGCCCCGCATGGAAACTTGAGGAATGCTGTCGCTTTCTGTGACGCCTGGCTCCCATGTAGCGATTCCAGATGTTAGTCCCTGCCCACGCGCTTTGCTCCCTCTCCCTGTGCTGCAGGGATAAAAGGGACTTTATTCGTGTGTCTTCCTTCCAGGATTCCTTCTCCTGGTGTGGATGGTTAAGATTTGTGACCGAAAATATGAACACTCGGAACTCCCACCTTGGCACTAACCGTGCACTGGGAAGGTGTAACCCACCCTCTCTCAGGGGTGTGGAACACTTTGTGTGTATGTGTGTGTGTTGTGCTTTACCTTAGCAAAGCAAGTCAGATACTCTGGGATGGTTCATCCCTGCCCTGACACAGGGACAGGTGCAGGGAGAGGTGCCTGGTTGTCCTTTTTGAAGGCTGGTGGGCATTGCTGTGACCTTAGAGAAGTCATGATGGTCGAGTTTTGGGCACTATAGTCTCTCTCAAGCAACTCAGGTTCCTGCCTGTGCTTCTTCAAACCCCCTGATGGCCTCTTATGGTTGCACTTGGCTGCAGGTTTAAATCTGTGCGTTATTTCAGCTCATGTGAATAAAAATCTTTACTTTGTGCAGGTGAGTTAATTACCACTGCTGTGCTTACTAAGCCAACAGTAATGGTTGTGATTAATCACATGAGTCCAGGTATAGTGTCTACAGAGCTTTTGAACTAAATCAGCTTAAAATCTTAGGATGTGTTGTTTAAGTTGAACCAAGGCAGCTTTCTGATATAAACAAGCCATTACAGCTGCTCTGCAGCTCATGGGAGGAATCATTCCTATAAATTATGCTCTGAGGGTAAAAGTGATACAGGTGGGCTTTGTCTGGGAAAGATGGTCTCAAGATGTGTGTATGTAGTCGGATGACCAGGGCTTCCTGGAGGAATCACATCTCAGAAATTCAGCTCTTCTACTTGCTAAGACAAGAAGCAGAAAGCGGTTGGTAGCATCTTGTTTGGGGGAGTGGAATGGTTGGTTCAGCTTGAAAAGCTCAGCTCACGTGCTTTCAAGTATTCCAAACTGTTTCTCAGAGGCTTCTTCCTAATAATCTTCCAGTCTGCATGTATTCATGCAGTGTGTTTATTATAAATTATGATGTTAATGTTTCTCCATTTGAGTAGAGTTTTATGACTGGAGTTCCCAAAATGCTGTGCATGCATTTAACAGAAACAATTTTACTGAAACCCCAGGCATCTCTGGGGCAGGTTTGTTTACCCGTAATACTTTACATCTTACAGGAGGGAAAGGAAATTAAGAGGTTTAAGCAAGATGAATTTCTCCTAATTTCACACAGCCCCCAGTTAAAGCAATGGCAATGTCTTCTCCCATATCCACAGACCCTTGTCTCAATGCAGAAGAAGGTGTTTGTCATAATAGCTACAGGGAGACCTTTAATTAGTTTATTTATGCTCCAAATGCAAAATGAGACCTAATAATTCTGCCAATTACTTTCTTGTGCTGTGAGTGCCAATTTCCAACCTTAGGGAGCCCACACATGCATCTGTCAGCTTCATTTTGCATGTATCTGAGAGCAGGAAAATTCACTTTGCTGCTGAGGCAGTCCAGGTGAATGGAGGGAATGCTTGGAGTCAGGCTGGCTTGCTGCCTGATGAATTCTGTGAACCTCTTGTAGGTTATTACCTACAGGTTAGCAACAAATAATTCAGGTGATAGTGCAGATTATTGCTACATCTGGCCAAAACCCATCTCTAGGATTTAGCCACCATAAGGAGATGTGTAGCAACAGTAAAGGATGTTGGAACATCAGGCTGCAACTGCAGCATCACTTTTTTCCTCCAGTTAGTCTGCTTTCCACCCCACAACTGGAATGGCTCGTGGATCCTGGTTGGCTTCCTGGCCACGTGTATTTTCTTTCTCTGGTAGAGGCAAAGTACAGAGCCATATGGCTGTATCCTGCATTGTGCTGGGGGCGGGGGAATAATCCTCTGGCATTTATCCTGCCTCTGCAAGGAGCTTGCAGCCATCTCTTTCTGCAGCTCTCCATGCAGGCTGAGTCTCCTGTGGGGAGCAGCAGCCCTGATGAGGGGTGGTTACCCTGTGCCTACAATATTCTCGAGCCAAAACTGAGCACCATGTTCTGTTTTGTACAGTCTGGGGGCCTCTGCCACTGCCCCACCTCCCCTTGGCCTCATGGCTTTACAGATTAACTCACAGCCAATGAGCACATTTTATATAACACATACTCTGCTGCTGAGGAGGGAGAGTTTTTCATAATACTTTTTTTCTTCCCCTTATTGATGAAGAGTAATATGAGGAACATAAGCCTCTTGGGATCAGACTGAGGACTTTGAATATAGAATTTCACAAACTGCTTTCCCATTTTCATGTGTGCTGGCTCTTCCTTCTCTTTCCTCCTGACTCCAAGTCTGGAAAGCTAGAGAGAGAGAAGCCCTTTTCCCCTCTTGGCCAGGATGCTGCTCAGCCATAGCACACCCTGCCAGATTGCTAACATATGGGCAGAGCACTCAGCCAAAGTTTTGAGAGGTTCAGCCCTTGGCAGCTCGTTCCACACTTTCCTGTCTCTACATTCAGGAAATGAAGTCAGAGTGTTGATATAAAACAGGCTGGGTTGAAAACTGAGAAGCTGGAAAGGCTGAAGTGGGTGACTGGGGAGGGGGAGGTGTGGGGAGATGGGGAGCAGCAGGGGCTCACTGCAGCTTGCCTGGCTTGGGGGCTTCTTGTCTTGTGCCCATGTCCTCCAGTTGACTGCTCTTGCTACCTCCACCTCGAGGACTGATATGTTGTGCTGGCAGACAGATATTTTGTCTTCCCTGTGGTCTGTGGAAAGATTCAGCATTTGGAGATAGTGCTGTCTGGGTCACGTGGCAGCATTTATGCGAGAGCTTGGAAAAGGGTGAAAGTTGAAACTCTGGCAAAGAGCATGTTGTTTCCATATCAGGGACGTGGAATTCCCTTACTTTTTGACATTTTTTCCTGAAGAATGACACGATTGCAAAACTTCTGTGGAATTATGTGGGTCTAATGCAGAAGGTTTTTCTCAGACATCTTTAACATCAGTGGGTTTTGTTGGGTTTTGTTTGTTTGTGGGGGTTTTTTTGGTTTTTTTTTCACTAGTCCAGGGACTGTGGGGTGAATGCAGAGAGTTCCAGTTAAGTGAGGCTGCAGTGGGGATGGTCTGACTCGGCCAGGGACTCAGCAGTTGGTCTTGTTCACTTCTAGGTTGCTAGTTCTGCCTAAGTCAGCATAATAATAACCCAGAGTAATAGAAAGCTGCAAGTTGTTTGTGGTTCACAGGACCTGAAGTAGTCTGTGTAGCTCTGAGACCAGCGTGTGGCTGACAGATATCCCATTAGAAGAATGCCTGCCCACATCTAATTAAAACTGATCAGCAGTATTAGAAAGTCCAGGGAAATTTGCTTGGAAGAATTCTCCTGTTTTCATAGCTTGGCATCTTTGAGAGAGAGTCTGGCAGCAACCCAAGTGATCTCCTCTGTTTTCTGTGTGCTGTTTTTTTGGATATTCTCGTTGCATGTGTTTTGTCATGAACTGGTACAGTTTGATCTTTGGGGTATCTCAGAACTGTGAGGTGCTGGTATCCTTAGCAAAATCAAGTCAGTTTAGCTGAAGCTTAAGAGGATGTTAGGCTGGACTTGCCATTGTCTGGGTGTTTGAGCTCAGCAGCTTTGTCACTTAGACCTGCTCCTCTGCCCTGCCCTTCTTTCATGGTCAGCTCTTCAGGATCTCTGTTCACTGATGGTCTTTCTTTTCCTTTGTTTTCCCCAAGAGTGATCATGTTGTTTCCAGCCAAGAAAGGTCTACAAACACAAAAGGTCTCACAAGGGGACAGTCACTCGTGCTTGCTTTGCACATAGGGTACGCTGTGGTTTTGGTTTAGTCTTGGATAGCCTTTTGGAGACCAGTGTGAGGGCTCCCTCTCTTGTTATGCTGGGGTATAATTCCCAGCTGGAATAGGTTGCTCCAAATGAGGGCCTTAAACCAAACTCGGTTTTATTAATTTGCTGTAGATCCAGATTTGAGACTAAGCAGGGCTTATAATTTCTGACTTAGTTTCTGAATGCAAGTGTAAAAGTTAAGATCAAGTTTTGACATTTATGGTTTTTATGAAGGCAAAGGGTTCACAGTAACTAACAGTGCAGGACTAGGACAGTGATAGGATGAAGTAACAAAATCAGCAAGTCAGGTTTTCTGAAGAAGTAAATTTATGTTGGGATACATACATATATATATATATGTGCCAGATTTTTAACATAATATTTAGCATCAAGGTTTATTGACACATAACTTTGGTATCAAACCAGCTTCTCTATCACATGCCTGGCTTTTCCTGAACCTGGGTTAACCCCTTTGCTAGGAAGAGCGGGACCACAATGTTGAGCACAATCTGGTGATATTGGACACTGCTGTGCTGGTGCCTGGTCCTGGAAGAGTTAATGGGACGGGGTTGTTGGGCCACATCACAAAAGCAGTTGGGAAGGACAAACTCTTGTTTCCAGAGGTCCCCTTCTCTCACAGACTCAAGGAAACGGAGGACCTGGATCTGAGAATGCCTCTCTGTTGATGTGGGGCCATGTTGCTAATGCTCCATGCTGGCAGAGCAGAGGTGCCAATGGAGCAGGGAGTGACTTGTTCCTCATTCCCTTTTCAGGAGAAGGAGAAGAAGTACATGTTACCAGTGGATAACCTGAAATTGCGAGATGTGGAGAAGGGGTTCATGTCCAGCAAGCACATCTTTGCTCTCTTCAACACTGAACAGAGGTATGCTCCCATCTCAGCACACCATGCTGCTGGAGCTAGCGACAGAATTTATGTAACAGAGTAGGGATGAGTGTGTTAGGATAGCTGTCCAGGAAAGATGTGAGTGTCTTTTCAGGACAGCCACTTTTGAAGGAGATGGGAGGACTTAACTTCATTCCTTCTGGTCTTAGAGATATGTATAACTTTCCTTTTTTTGCCAGTGCATGGTTTGTGGTGTTAACTTGCCCTTCAACCTTTTGGTGTGGTTACCTGGGTCTGCCTGTGTCTGGGATATATATTTATAATAACAATATTCTTGGTGAATGACTAGGGAAAGCCATAGGACCTGGGATGGCTGGAGAAGTCCAGCAGCAAGCGGAACTGAAAAGGGAATCCTTTTCAGGCCTTGTTGAAACACGCAGTTGGTTTGAGAGCAATCAAACTTGATTTTTAAAAAAATTTCCTTTTGCAGGGTCATCGTGAGGTTCCTAGCAAGGGACCAAGTGTCTCTGTGTCTCCATTTTTAAATGACAGGAGGATTCCCTGGTCATTGATATCTTTGTCAAATACGGGCAGATCTCTGAGTTGCGAGAGAGAATAATAAAATATGTATCTTCCTGTCAGGAATGTTTACAAGGACTACCGGCAGCTGGAGCTGGCCTGTGAGACCCAGGAGGAGGTGGATAGCTGGAAGGCTTCCTTCCTTCGTGCAGGAGTCTACCCAGAGCGTGTTGGGGTAAGTGACAGCCATAATAATGGGATAAGGAGGAGCACAGCATGTGTCTTGAGAAGAATAGCTGCATCCTCTTGTGTTAAAAATAAATCTGTGAAGGTTTTGTGTCTTTCCAGAGCTGAGAATCTTTCATTAAAAAAAAATTCTCGATATATCCTGGTGCTTCCATTAGGGAAGCTTGAGATAAAGTAACTGGCAGCTTCAAAAGGAAAATAAAGTAGGAAAAGACTGCCTTGATAAATCCCTCTAGCTGTCTTGTTTTGAGGACATTAAATTCACAGTATAAGGGTGACATTTAACTACCTTGGCAACTAACTGGTATGATATCCACTGAGCAAAGGCACCAGTCCTTTTTGGTAACACTATACAGCCTTATTAGGAACTTCCTAACTTAGCAGTTGTTCTCCCTTTCCTTCCTCCAACGAATTAGGGAGGGATGTTCTTTGAATTTCTGTTTTGTTTGGTAGATACCCTAATATGCTCCTTTAGCAAGAACTCTTATCTCTTCCCTTCCCCTTGTCCCACAGCACTTATTGTCAGCATTGTTTTCTGCTTTAAAAGTGTCTTCTAGGCAATTGTGGTATGTGTTTCTGTTCAAAGCCTTTCCTGTTCCTCTTTGAGAGGAAGCTGCTATAAATAGTTTTCCCATTAGAAAAGTGATAATTGCTTTTCTGTTTGTATTGGTTGCTTCTAATAGATTTCTTGCATTCATCTGTCCTGTTACACTTGAATATTGCTGGTTTTGCCTTAAAACATTTCCTAACAAACTGATTAGAGATGTAAAAAACAAGGTTAGGGACTGGACTTCAACAGTGACATGACTTCAGATTAGCTTTGAACCAGAATGGGTCTCTTAACACAGTGGCTGTGGGCCACCTATTGCTGTGCAAGTGGAGGGGTTTGACATGGGAACCCTGATTCCTGTCTCAAAACCCATGTAAGGAACGACAAGTGGCCCTTGCAGGTAAGTAGGCTGTCCTTTGTTGCTAACAATATGGTTTCCTTTGCAGAGCATCCCACTTTTCAATTTAGCTAAACAGTTCACTTGTTCCTCTTCTAGGGTAATAGAGGTATTGATGTATTTTTAGTGGGATTGGTCTTTTGCTTGTCAGTGCTACTATGGGACCTTCTCCAAATTCTGAGACCAACTAAAAGTCATCTTTTATTTTTTGTCCCTTTTTGTTTTAATTTTTTCCATGTATGCTCAAACTGGCCTGCCAGGACAAGGACAAAGTAAGTCTGACCCCCTCTGCCTGTGTTGCCTCCTGGGGCTCTCACCAGATAGCTCCCTCATTTTTTTTCTCCTTTTGTCACAATTTCCTGAGAGGCATTTGCTTCTTCTCCCTCTTTGTACCCTCTGTTGGATTCCTGCTGTCTGTTTCTGTTCTTGGTTTGAGTTTTCCTTTTTTCTTTTTATTCCTTCCTTTTTGTATGACTTCTGAATCTTGGTGCAAGCTTATTTTTGGGGGTTTTTTTACTCTCACTTTTTTTAAGTTGTCCTGTTTGACATCCACTTCCTTTACTTTGTTTCACACTGAGACCTTGCATTCCTTCATTATGTGAGATCTTCTCAGCAAAAGCTCAAATGAACAAAAGAATTTGCCCTTTCTCATGTATTTTCTTCCCCAAAACAAAAGGGAAGCCATTTCCTACATGGCCAATTGTTCAGACTAGGGCTGTTAAAACAAAGATGTTTCATTATACAATCCAGAGGGTTTTTTTTTAAATAAGCGTGGAGGAAGGCAGCAGTTCTTTCATGCTTCAGTGTTTTGAAATTGATCCCAAATGCAGGAGTCTTGGAGATTGCTTGCTGTCAAACAGCACTGTCCAGGTTTTACCTTACAGAATAAACAGGGTACTTCAGGCAGACAGGAAGAGATTCATCTGCTTGGTGTGAAAGAAAAGATAATTGTAACTTACAATACAGGATTTGTGATAGGAAAGTGATAGGAAAATTTTCTCATTTATTCCATCTACTTGTGGTCAGCCTGAGAGGAGCAGTTGTTTCACTTCTCTGTATTTGTTTTCTCATTTGTGTAATGAGGACAAAGATGCAACATGGCAGAGAGCCTGTGAGACTTAATTTATGGTGAATGATTCTTGGTTTTAACTGACTCTGGTCACGGAAAACCCAGATCAAATGAAGAACCTTTCAGGAAGCTGTAAACATTAAAACATCTTTGAGTATGCACCAGAGCCATAACCTCTGAACATGGGTCAGGAGTCCCTGTTGCCTTTCACCTTTGTTTAATAACTTCCTACTAAGAGAGCAGCTTTATTACAAAAATTTCTCAGATCTGAGCTGGAGAAGTCTGTATAAACTGAGCTGTGCATTGACAATCACAGCTCAAAATGTAAATTTAAATAAGTTTTATTGCATGCGCTTCCTGCCTGTTCCCTTCTATTCTTCTCTTAGCTCTCACGAAAAGACAATTTTGTGTTGCATTTGAAGAACCATTTTTTTTCTCCTTTTTTCTGCAGGCCAGTGAAGCAGAGGAAAATGGAGGAGATAGTTTCATGCACTCCATGGATCCTCAGCTGGAGAGACAAGTGGAAACGATCAGGAACCTGGTGGATTCCTACATGGCAATTGTCAACAAAACCATCAGAGACCTCATGCCGAAGACAATCATGCACCTCATGATAAACAATGTACTTATCACACTGTGGTCAATGGAGGTGGGAGTGGCAGAAAGGGGAAAAATAGGGAGGAAGGAATAGAATGAAGAAAAACTGAAGGCAGCTTGGAAGGAAGAGGTGGGGACAGAATAGAGTGTTTGGGGAAAGATGGTGAAAACTGGTTCCCTCTCTCTGCTCATTTACAGACCAAGGACTTCATCCATTCAGAGCTGCTGGCAAACCTGTACTCCTGTGGCGACCAAAACACGCTGATGGAGGAGTCGGCAGAGCAGGCCCAGCGACGCGACGAAATGCTGCGCATGTACCACGCCCTGAAAGAGGCCCTCAACATCATCGGGGACATCAACACCAGCACCATCAGCACCCCCATGCCCCCACCGGTGGACGACTCTTGGCTGCAGGTGCAGAGCGTACCGTCCGGACGCAGGTACCAGAGGCTCAGGGGGGAAGCCCCGCAGACCTGCCTGACGCCTCTTCAGTGCCTTGCTGGGGCCTCCCACTGAGACAGGGAGTCCTCCTCTTCTTCTCTTCTTCCTGTTGGTGAAGAGTCCTGGGTATTTCTGCTGGCAGGCTCCTAGGACATCTTTACAGAGATGTTGAGATGTTCTAAACCCTTGGGTTGGATGGGGCTGATGTAGCTTTGAAGGCAGCCTGGGGCCTGGTGTGGCCCTTGAGAGCCAAAGGGTGGTGTGTAAAATGATGTGCAACTAAAGAGAGAACACTGAAGGCAGCCTGTGGTGGCAGAGGGATCCCAGAGCTGTTGCTGCAGTTGAATGCCTTTGTTTGTTTGGCAGGTCCCCCACCTCCAGCCCCACGCCACAGAGGAGAGCTCCTGCAGTGCCCCTCGCCAGACCTGGGTCTCGCGGACCAGCTCCTGGGCCACCTCCTGCTGGTGGGTCCACGCTGGGTGGTGCCCCCCCTGTGCCCTCCAGGCCAGGTGCCTCTCCTGATCCCTTCGGGCCCCCACCTCAGGTTCCTTCTCGGCCTAATCGTGCTCCTCCTGGTGTTCCCAGGTAAGTCCTGAAACACAGCTCCACACAGGTGGGGTATGTTCTGGTTTTGGGTTGGAGCCTTGGCAGCACTTGGCCTGCCTGGGCCATAGGAGGAGAATGGAGTGCATGGTGTGGGTACAGCCTTTGGATATTTGAATTAGATCCAGAGGCAGGAGCATCGTTGTCCTCTGAGATTTCATTGTATGGATGAGGCAATGCCAAGACAGCTCTAAGGAACAGAGGGGCAGCTGTTTCTCTCTACAAACCTCCGTAAAGAATGTGGGAGAGAACCTTACCTGAGGTTTACAGCAATTGCACCAATGCCTGTAGTCACCAGATAAATCACAGGACTGGGGTAAGATTTCCCCTCTGTGCAGGGCTCCCCAAAGTCTGAAGTTGCCCCTTCTCTCCTGGCCCAGAGTTCTTCAAGGTGAGTTGGAAGACCTTCAAAGCTGTTCAGTTGCTTTTTGGCTACGAGATCCTATTGCAGGATCACTGGCAGGGAAATGAATTCTTAGGCAATTTTGTTACTTGTGTAATCAACTTCAACATTTTCCAGTCTACAGGGTTCAAATCACACAGCTTTGCTTTCCCATTAGGAAACTCATTTCCTTTCCTGTTCAGTCACTTCAGACACACTTCAACATAGTAATAAGGGATTATCCCCTGTGCAGCTGAGCACGTGTTCCTGAACAGGACTTAGGAAGCAGTCTGGAACCAGGAATGCTTTTATGTCGGGTACTTAGTTTCCCTTGAGGAAGAGGAGGTAATTGCAGTGTAAAGAACAAACATAACCAGAAACTCCCCAGTGACATGCCAGGGGGAATGCTTCCCTTGTGGGAAACACCTCTCCAGTGGGTGCTGGTGGCACAGGTCTGAAATTTTGCATTTCTGAAAATTTTTGCATTGTGTGTGTGTGTGTCCAGCCTGTCAATGGTTGGGGATGGTGTATGGCAGAGGGGGTTCAATCTTCCTCCTGGGATAGTGCCCAGCTCATACTTGGTGCTGCCTGTTCGGGGGGAAGTGTTCTCTGCCAGGCCGCAGCCAGCCCAGAGGTAGATGAGTCCAGACAGCCTTTATAGACCAGTTTCTGACTCTGGTGTATATGCAAATGGTTTTACTTTCTTGGTGCCTTTGCCCCAGTCCTTCCTAAGCACCTTGATGTAGCTCCCACAGTAACTTGTCCTCACATACCTCAGTGTTGCCCCAGAGACTGTGGAGGCACCTATGGATGTCAGCATGCTTCTACTGTGTATTTTGGCTCCTGCTTCTTGTGACCCTGCCTTTCCGTATACTGTTACTTTGTGGTTTTGTTTTCAGTATACTTATGCTTCTTTCTGTCTCCATCTTCCTCCATTCACTCAGTTTCATTTCTTCACTCATGAAAAATATTCTATATACCTGGCCATCGTGATAGGATTCCCCAAATGGGCTGAAATGAATTGGCCTTTTTTAAAGAAATCTGTTGTGGCCTATCTTAATGGCTTTTCTGCCTTTTGCATAAGTAGAAGGGTTTAGGGGAAGGTAGGGAAAACAGCACCGGAGCAGAGGAGGAAAGAGTTCCATGCTTGAGTGAGCAACCCCTTGGTTTAGGAGAGATGGTAGGTTGGATTGCATGCTACTGACTGCCCTGATCTGGAGTTGAGAATGTAATTCCAGAAGCTGTGAAGTGTGATGCTCATTCTCTGATCCCCCTCTCTGATTCTTCCAGTTGTTCATAGACTCCTCCGGATCCTGATACCAGCTTGTCATTTGAGTTCACTGATGAATGGAGAATTTCCAATGACAAGGGACTCTTTCTCTTCCTCTCCTGTATATAGAATAAGAATGTTCCCTGCTAGCACTTGGACTTGGGTCCTTCTGCCATGGGTGAACGAATGCCATCTCCATTGTTGCTTTTTTAATACCCATCCTTCCCTTGCTAACCGGGCTGTGTAGAGAGTGAGTGTGTGTGTGTGTGTGTGTGTGAGAAGAACAAAGCTCTCGTGTACAGCACGAGTGGGCTTTGATGGAGGAGTTGGTGGTGTGGAATGAACTCAAATGTGTGGTGGTGGCTGGGTGTACTTTGTGTGCTCATTGATGCGTGTGTAGAAGTTTGGCAGTTTTGTGCCTCTGGTTTGAGCATCTGATTTTATGAATGATGAACTCACACAAGTGTCACACTACTCCTTTTTCATAAATGTAAGTGTATAAACACATTTTCACATATAATCACCACATGGCACATTTTTGTTGCACAGAAAGGTTTTCCTGCATATAATTAAGGACACTTAAAACAAGACTTGCCATCCTGCTTCTGTGCTTAGCATTTATTCAGTTTACTGTGGAAGTCCATATTGACAAATACATAATTTTGGGAGCTGAAAGTTACAAGCCATCCAAGATCCTATCTGTGTGCAATGGACTGCATTTAGGATTTTACCTGGGAAAGAAATCTGTGAAGGTATTCCTCCAGGTATTTAGGCTCTTTAGTTTAAAATAATTTAATAGAAACTGTAGGTAGAAGAGCTTGAAGGTGAATTAGGGAAGTTTCATTGAGAATGACTCAACCATTGGAAAAACGTGTTGAAGGCTTTAATGGGTTCTCCATTCTTTGTTACGTTTAAGGAAAAGAATGTGAGGGATGAGCATCACAAGGGCATGGGTCTGGGGTTGCCTCCTGGCAGGGATGGTTCTCCCTGGCTGCTATGCTGGTCAGAACAATGGGGACACATCACTGGAACTCCCAAAGGGTTCTTGGACACACAGTTTTAAGGGACAAATTATCTTCTTAGTGATTTAGTGGCAGATGTCCGTGCCCACAGCTGGGGGTTGGAACTAGGTGATCTTTAAGGTCCCTTCCAACCTAAACCATTCTATGATAAGGTCACACAGCTGTATGACCTGAATTATTCAGGAGGTTGAAGTTGCTGCTTTCATGATTTATGACCTTCAGAAAGAAGCCTCTACCTGCTTCATGCCTTTTTCTGTAGTGCTCAGGACTGCATGTTATCTCCCTCTTTCCTGAGCTCTTAACATTTAATATGGTCAAAAGATAGGAATCCTCAGTGACAGACAAGCTCAGCTACCTGTGCCCAGCTGGTGGGTACTGAAACCTGGGTATGATGCTGGTGTGAATGACAGCCTGGATGTGTGAGGGACTTGGGTGAGTGAGCAACAGTGTGTGGACAGATGGATGGGTTTTGATGCACCCCTGTGCACAACAAGGTCTGGACTCAAAGATGAGGCTGTGAGTGGTGTCTGTGTGTTTGCAGTCCCCCTAATGTGCTGTGTTTGGAGGGGGATGTGTGACTGTGTCTGTGCAAGCGCCTGTGTCTCTGTTCCACCTTCCTGACAGTCTGTGTGGCCTCTGCCTTGAACTGTCTGAACTGCCATGTTGATTTCGTGTTGTCTTTCAGAATCACTATCAGTGACCCCTGAGGACTGGCAGCCACGGTAGGTTTTGCACTCTCACTGCGATGCATGAGTCTCTGTGTCCCCATCCTCCAGCACTGCTCTGAAGCTCTGCTCTGCTGCCCAGTTCTTGTGTTAGTAACAGAGTCCCTTGTCCGATGAACCACCTCTGCCAGGATCTCATAAAGGGAGGAGTCTTGAACAGAAAAACTGGCTGATCAGAGACAGAGCAGCTGCTTGAGCTGCAGGAGCTGGGAAAGCCTCAGTACCTGACTTAAGGTCTGGAGGACTCTTTCTCTGCTTCTAAATAGAGAAGGTGGGATGGGGGAATGAGCTCTGGCAACAAGGTCTAAACTCAGTCTTTCATTTGGCTTATATCCACACTAACTGTAAGATCAGCTGAATAAACTCTGGTTTGATTTGGTCTGTCAGCTCTGTTAGGATCAAGATGGAGACTTGGGGAGCTGATAGTTCAGACTCCTCTTCTTATATTCTAATGTCTGGCTGGAGAAGTGCTCCCATCTTCACTGTGTCCCTAGTGCTCATGGAAGTCAAGAGGAGTTTGGGTCATTAATATCAGGACTTCCATGTCTGAGTGCAGGGTAACTCTGACATTGAATGTTCCCTTTAATCCTTGTGTCCCATCATCACAGTTAGATGTGAACTCCCTTTGTTCTCCCCTTGACCCTTTACCTTCTAGGTTACTTCTCTCCTGCTTCCATTCAAACTGCCTTCTCTCCTCTGCCTCCTGCCCCTGCAAGAGGAAGGATGTAGTTATCTGTGTCCCTCAAACACTCTGCCCTGAGTTCCTGCCCTGAGTTCCTGCCCATTTCCCTGTCTCCTCTTTCCCTGCATTTTGCAGCATTGTAGTGGTTCAGTGATGTAGCACGGTGTGGGTTTGTGCTGTGTACTGCTCATCCTGTTAATGTCGAGTGGGGGTGTAAAGAGGGACATTAGCTAATTCTCCCGAGTCCTTTTCTTGGGAACCTCCAGCCCTTATTGACAAAGAGGTACAGATGGCAAAACAGGGCAGGTGTGGATTTTTTGGGCCCCTTCTCCCTTTCTCTGTGGATGTTGTTTCATGACAGAGGAGTGGAGCAGCAGCAGCTTCTGCAGATTCCCTTGCTGCTGGTTGTGGCAGAGAGACCTGGGGGTGAGGAGCACGTGCTGAATAGGGATAAATAAATAGGGATAGCAGAAGTTCAAGCCCCTGTTCTGGGGCAGGAGGGTCACAGCCAGCCCCCATCTTGCAGTAGATGATGTCTGTTACTGCTGCACAGAACTGCAGTTAGAGCTGAGAGGTGCCACATTGCAGTGATTGCTCATGATTGACATCTCTGAGGACGTCATCGTCAACCCTCCTCGCTGAGATGACACACTGCAGAGGTGTTGGAGCAATCAGCAGTTTCCTCCAATATTCTGCCTCCTGCAGACATCCCTGGAAACATGCATCCTGGTGAACAACCTCGGGAAGGAGCCTCACTGTTGTCTGTACCCCATTCTGGGACTCGCTGTTATGGGGCATTCTGTTTTTAATCTGGCATAAAGAGCACCAAGGAAATAAAAATTAAGAAACAAACAAACAAAAACAAACAAACAAAAACAAATCCAAAAAATTACACCCAAAGCCTTTTGCAGTCCAAGGGAATAAAGGTAATGTTTTCTCACCTCTGTTAGGGAGCTCTGCTGATAAGGATCTATTAGCCCAGTGGTTCTTAGATAGGATTAGCTCAGTGTTCTCTCTGGGTTTGGCCTGAAAGACTGACTTTAAAGGATGTGACAGTCACTGTAACTCATTTCCCTGGGCTCCTGCCGGAGCTCAGGTCTTCCTTCTCATATACTGGAGACAGCCACAGGCTTCCCTGTGAGCAAAACTTTGTTCCTTGTCCTGACAGAGAACAGTGACTTTTCAGTGATACAAAAAGGCTTTACTAGCAATGTAGTCAGACTGAAGCAGTATTTGGGGGGTAGATGTTGCCTGAGAGACTTCATTGTCCCTTTTAGTGCTGGGAAACAGTTTTCAGACTTCTCTAACCTTGCCAGGCAGATTCTGCAAGCATCTCCAGAAAACCTCAACAGAAACAGCCTATAAGTTTAAAAAGTGACTGCCCCACACCCTAAAGTGCTTTGAATGCTGAGATAAATAAGTCTGCAAAAATCAGTCATAGTACATTACAAAAAAGCAGCCCTGTGCATTACTTGTGCTCCTTTCAGCCCTATTTATCCTGCTAGGGTCAAGTGGCCACTCTTGCCAGAGCACTACATACTCTGGTGGTTTCAAGCATCCTTTTCATGTGAACCCTCAGTGGCTTTTAGCACAACTTGTGCAAACTCCTGAAATGCAAACAGTCCTTCAGCCTTCTCAAAAAATGCCTTCTAATATGTGATGATGCAACAGCATCTTACTAAAGGTTGAGCTGAAGTTCTGTAAGGTTTTAATTCTGGTCCTGTTGCTGTTCCACTGACAGTAGAAGCCACCAAAGGTTTGGTGTGGCTGCATTTACACTGTGAGTACCCTTAGAGATAGTGCACAGATCCACATGTCATGAAGCTCAGGGTCACAGTTGTAACATCCCATTGCAATTTTTACTTCTGGACAACAGTATTATTTGAGCATCCTTCCAAGGTGATTGTAATTTCTAGGTTAGCTCAATCCCATTGTTATTTGTTGTACAAGAGCAGTAACTTGACTGCCATGCTGACAGTGGGGTCTTACATTGGTGTTCTCAGTCAAGGAGATAATATTTGGAAGTGCTTTTACTCTCTGAAGCTTTTTTATGTATCATTTCCCAAGGCAAGGAACAAGTGGTTGTAATTGTTTTGAGATCTGGGGCTTAACAGATCTGGAGCAGTAAGTTCTGCTGAGGTTTAATAAACAGGACTGGAGAGTTGCTCTGGTTTATTTGCTAAATGAGGAAATTTGCCCTGATTTATAGGAGTGTAACTTCTCTTATGCTAGTATGATTGCAGACTACTGGTACGAATATCCTCCTCTGCCCCTCTTCTCTCCCTCCCCTCAGCCCCTGTGTCAGGAGAGGGCCTTCATTTCTAGCAGTGAGTCGATTCTCTGTAATCTAAATCTTGTCAGTGTGGGATTATTAAAGTGTTAATTCTGTGACACCTGGTCCTGTATGATCAGTGCAAGGGCTTCCCCTCCATTTGGTCTACAAGCTGTTGGCTTTGCTCTTTGCATTTCAGGCAGTTTGGACTTTAAAACTACTCTGGCTTGGTACTGAACAATTTAGTTATCTTAATGAAACATCAGCAAGATGCAGTCGAGGTCGCAGACACTGCAGGGAGCATGCTTTAAAGGAAAAACACAGATTGGACTCAGTCTTACAGAACACATTTTTATTTATAGCCTTCTTACAGCCTGTAGTCTGTGACTGAAGTGGTATTTCAAGTTAAGAGCTGAGAGACATGTCAGGGGTGTTGTCTTGTATTTTTTGTTGCGGCTTTTTTTTCCCCCAGTCCCTTACAGGAAGGAGATTCTAGAACACTTAATCCATGCAGAGGGCAAACACTTATGTTGCTGCCCATTTACATAGCTAAAGTATCAGCAAAAGAGTTGGGACAGAATGGAGCAGGAGTAGCCAAAGTTCCTGTTACTGAAGTAGAAGCTGCATTTGCTCTGAGCCAGAACTGGAAAACTGAAAGCCATAAGCTTGCCCCTGACATCCAAGATCAGTCTCGTGTCAGAACAGGGAATCTCAGGCTTGCAGTAGCCTCGAGGGCAGGGGAAGAAGGTGCTCCTCGAAACCAGCCACGAGCCTCTGCCAGCAGCGCGTCTCAGAGGACCCCATCCATGCTGTGTGACTGTCATGTGCTTGATACAGGAGCTCACTGTTGTCCATGCTTCTCCACTCATCCCAGAGCCAGGGCACTTACTGGCAGTAAATCTCTGCACTTCCAAATTTCAGAGGGAAGCAAAACTGGCAGTCCAGGGGACTGCTCTACTGGACTGATCTGTGCTGTGCAGGAGGGCCAGTGTGAGGCCGAGTAGAGCCCGTGAGTCTCCTCTGTGGAGCTGCACTCTGGGGGTTTGTGCCTCAGGTTGGATTCTTTTGCTGGCTCAGGTGAGGTGGAGAAGCATGCGTGGTTGTGACTGCAATTGCTGTGCTAACCACAGTGTGTGTTCTCTTGTTTTTGTTTCCTGCTTTTTCACAGCAGAAGGGGCCCCGCCTCACCTACTCGACCTACCATAATCCGACCGGCTGAACCGTCCCTCTTAGATTTATAACTTGAGGCTGTAGACAGCTGGCGACGAGTGCCGTGCTGGCGGCTTCCCCATTCCACCCTTCCTTCCACAGCCACAGTCACTCCTCTCATCCATCCCACATCCCTGCCTCCCACCACCCCTCCCCGGTGTCGTAAAACTCTAGCCTAGTGATTGAGCTCTTCGTCTTCACTCGTGCGTCCTGTATTGCTTTGTGAGCGTAGAGTAGCATTCATTCAGTGGCATGGATCCCTGAAGTACACAGGCTCCTTGGAGAGACCAGCCACAGGGGCATCCTTAGGTCCAAGTGGTGGTTGTCCGTCCAGTAATTCCATCTGCCTGGTCTAGCCTGGATAAGTGTCCTGCCTGCACCAGTTAGCTGTAGAACCCAGGACTGAGCTGTAGCTATTTTCTTTCCTTGTAGTTTAAGACAAAAGCGTGGCTTAGCAAAAATATACTGTCAAAACACGTGACACCCGTTAGGAACAGATTAAATGTCCTGTGTGTTAGCTTGACTTCTAAGGTGCAAAAATTTCATTTTGGGAACAGTGCAATCAACTTCCTATCAAAGTGAGGCAGGGAGATCAGTAAAGGGGGGAATCAGTGGATCAGCCCAGTCCTGCCAGAGTGAAGCCTGAGATAGCGCACACATCAGCGTGCGGGGAGCTCACGGGACCTGCTCACACTTGGCTCCCAGAGCTGGGCCGTTCCTGCTGGGGACACACTGGCTCCTGCCAGCAGTTGTCTTGCATCACCATTTGTGGCTGACTTTCCTGAACCCAGCAGGGCAAGGGGAATAGACATGCTGCTCCCCCTTGCAAACGGACAGCCAGATGTTTCAGGGAGTTCGCTGTGTGGTGTTCTGTTGAAAATATTTCTGCTTTGAACTAAGCACATCTTTCAGTGTTTTTGGGGTACTGTGGTGACTTCTTCTGTAGCCTTTTCTTGCATGTGGATGGTACGTGTTTGGGGAAACTTGTAACTGTTGTTGATCACAACTCATCTTAAGGTTTGGTTTTTACTTTTCATGCTACATGTATTTAAAAAAAAAAAAGACTTGAGAATTAAAAAATACATCAACCCTGTACATCTCAGATGTCATGTCTCTACCTGAGCTAAATGAGCCAGCTGTGTTGCAGGCTGTCCTCCAGGCCTGATTCATGTTGCAGTTCTCTCGTTTCAGTGCTATTACTCTTAATTTCTGTTGTGGATCCTCTATTGTTCGGATGCTGGTTCCTTTCTGTATTTTAACTATTGTTTTACTACTTCTCCCCCTTTTCCTTCCCTTTCCCTTTTCCTTTTTCTTTGTTTTTCTTGTCTTTAACCTCTAGCCGGCCGGGTAAGGCCAGTCCCGCCCGCCCGGAGAGCCCAAAACCACCATTTGACATGTAGGCCTGCTCCCTCTGAGACTCTTTGCCTGCCTCTTAGCTGTTCTGTCCTGGAATGGTCTGACTCGAATCTCACACATGGCTTGTTTTGTTTGTAATTTGTGACACACGCATATCAGATGTGATTGTAGTGAAACTGTTTTGGGGGTTTTTTTGTTGGTTTTTTTTTTTTTTCTTCCCAGCTGCTTAAAGGAGTTAAACAAGTATATTGTAGTAATGAGAAACATATCTTTACTGTTATAAATATCTATAAATATATATATAAGATGAAAAATCTATATATGTCCAGGTGTTAAAAGCCATTTGTGCTTCCATGTGAATTTTAGGAAATACTTAAGTAGGAAAAGAATATCTATATACATATATATATACACACACACACACATCCAAAAAGTTAACCAAATCCCAATGTTGAGTTTTTGAGCTAATTGTTAAATTCTCTGCTGTGTGCAGTTGGGTTATTGTATTACCCCAGACTTGTGGGTGAACTGTCTCAGTGCTGGTAGTAGCTGTGATGCAGTTTGTGATCTACCTGTCACTTGTTTATTGGATGAAATAAACTCTCATTTCTGTATAATGAAGGTCTCCATGACTAGAATAAAACCATTGCTCTTTCTCTTGCTTTTTCTCTGGGTGGTTTTCAAGCTGTTTTATTATAACCTGATTTTTTCATCCCACAGAGTTAACAAGCTGTGCATGCAATCAGGGGCTGTCACTGATAGGGAAGGTGGAACAGATCTGCATCAGCACTGAGTGTCCAGGAGCTGCAGTAGAGTGAAACAGCTTGTCAGGTGCAGAAAGGTAAATCCCTGTGCAGAAGAAATTGTGTAGAGGTGCTTCAGCTATGGGGCATACAGAAGGTGGGAGTTTGCACATTATTGCTTCTTAAAAGGGATTTTTGCCTGTGCTGCTTGTGGAGCACAGCAAGTGGAGGTTGAGTAAAGGTGAGGTCAGGGAATCACTCCTGAAAGGGGTCGGGGCACAAAATGAATCTGAAGCTGGGGTCTGGATATGAAATGCTAGCCAAGAGCCACCTCTCAGGCTTGTCAGCAGTCTGTACAGAAAACATTCATGAAAGCTCAGTGAAAATCACTGTCAGGGCAGGTGCTTTCAATAAAAAATTCATTCTTCTCTTTTTCTGGCCAAGTTTCAAGGTGATCTGTGCAGAAGAAATACCTCTAGTCAGTGCCCCTCTGAATAAGTTTATTCAGAAAGCAAATTTGTAACAGGGTTAAGTCACCTCTGCAACAGACCACAGACCTTCTTCACTGGTCTTGTCTCCTTCACAGTTCTAAAGTAAACACCCAATAAATATTTATTCAATTTACAATAATGCTCTGTATTAAATCACAGCCCTTCCCCTATTAGTATGATACAGATTCATGAATAGCCTGAGCAGGCATCAACACTGAACAGGCTTAGTGTCTCTTCAAGGAATATACACCATTTTACACAGATACAGTATGTACATGCCTCATGCTCTGGGGAGCTGGGGAGCCCAGTCACTTGTGCTGAGGGGAGACTGACACTACTCATGCCATTTAAATGAAAGAAGTTCAAAAACCAGCTTCCCCTGGGGGCTCACAGGAAAGCACTTACTGTGCTGTGTGTCCCTTTTTTCATTTGTATTTGGAAATATCAAGATATGAACCATTTAAAAAAACCAACCCACATGTGATCTACCTTTGGCAGTAGAAGAAAAGCTCTCTGCTAGCTGGTGTAAAGCTTCACCAACTTGGACATGAAGAAATGAACCATCTCTCCTGTTGAACAGACACAAATCTGTGTTCGTGTGCTTGGATCTTGTATCGGCATGTAACAGGGAGGCAGCTGATGCTGCTTCAGGCACCAGCCCAAACTCTTGTGTTTGATCACACAGCTCCAACAATCATGTCCCTTTAACCTCCCCTGTAGTTTCCCTCGAAACTCCACTTTTGACACCACCCATCCTAAGAACAGGCAGTTGGTGCCTGAAGGCAGATTCAATTGCAGGATATCCACATGCAGTTCACTTCACCACTTTCACAGCCAGATTTGTTTTGCTGCTGTTTCAGGGAGTGCTCTCCTCCCTCCATGTTCTGTTTTCTCCTCAGAATCAGGGCTATGGCTTCACGGCAGGGCCAGGTACTACCACAGTTGCTGGGGTATGTCCCAGGACCTTAAACATGGGCCATAGGATCTTGGTTTCCACTCATCTCCTGCCCTCCTTACTGGAATGGGAGAAGAGGAAAGTCCAGAAATTCAAAACGAAGCATGTTTATTAAGTGGTTTCCTTTTACTTATTTCTCCCATTTCTTAAAATAAATAAAACCTTCAGACACATACAAGTGAAACACATCATCCTTCAAAGTGCAGTTACATTTCCACCCCACTCCCAAGAATCACATAAAGCTTTGTCAAGTAACCAAAAGACCCCTCAAGGCCCCCATCAGTCCCTTCCCCTGGCAATGAGAACAGACAGGGCTGTGCTGCCCAGGAGCTGCTTGCTGGGGGCCTGTTCTGAAATACAGGTGCAAGAGGCAGGGCTGCAGGTGGAAGGGAGAGTTTAGGGTACGTAGTATGAAAACAAACCCAACCTGTTGAGAGTCCAGAGTCCATTACCAGAACAGTTTGTTACTCTGGGAGCCCTGGAAGGAACTGAGCTAATGACAGGCATGAATGATGGATCAGAACCGTGTGAAGCTGCTGTGGCAGCAGTCTGGGACAAGGATTAAGTCATTTTGCCCAAAGTCATGGAATCCCTTTGGCCCCAGTCTGGGCCTGGCCTAGGTGATGTGCCAGCACCAGCTGCCTCCCAGGATGAGTTAAGAGTGTGCCTGTACTCCAAGCACACCAAGTAACAGAGAAAAGAGAAAGAGAAGATGAGGTCTGATGCTTGAGTTCCATCTGATACAATCTCTCTTTACTGATGTCTTTAGGATTCTGTTCTCACCAAGGGCACTGAGCAGAGGTATGGGCATATCCAAGTCCATCAAGTCCTTTCAGGCCCATAGAAAGTTGCTATCAGTAAGATTTAGCACCACTTAAACTACCATGATTTTGACCTCATCGTTCTCATCAGCACGGTAGAAGAAGGGAATGCATGGGTTTTCCAGCAGGGAGCCCATCCTCTCCTGAGGGTTCTGGATTTCTCTGAGAAGCTGCATTATTTGCTTTGCCGTGGGGTCTTCTTGGTTTGGCTGAGAAACTTTACCGTCAGCAGGGGGGAAACCGGATTGATGAAGAACAGCAGCCTCTTGTTCTGCTTCATCTGACAGATTCACCTCTCGTAACCCTGCAAGGAGCAGAGACCAGGCAGGCAGGTAACTCCTCCCATCCACACCCAAGGCTGAGACCAGGGGCTGTTCCCCCTGCACAGAGCTTGTCCCGGCTGCAGCTTACCTGCTCCATCGGTGGCGTTCAGCTCCATGCGCCTCTCTGCTGGAAGCACACCTTCAGTCTGGCTTGCCAACAACTCTGGGTTCTGAGCAGCTGCTACATACTTGCTGTACCATTCATTTCTTTCCCTGACCAGACGCATCACTAAGTCCTGCAGTTCCAGTAGTTTCATCTGCACCAAAAGGAAAGCCCATGAAACATGCACACAAACACACCACTACAGGCTGCAGTCCTATTCCTGTCACATTAGCAAATGAACACACTAAGGTTTGCACTCTGAAAGTGCTCCCCGGGCCCACCCTGGTTGGAGTAGTACCACAGAAAAGATTCCTTGCCTTCATCTCTTCCTTATCCTGAGCCAACCTGCTGATATACTCCTCTTTCTCCTGGTGCCGCTGTTTGAGGATAGCCCTTTGACTCTGGTACAGTGCAATGTACTCCCCTGGAACACAAGAGAAGCCTCAGGAGTGTCTGCAAGATTGGGATACAACCCCTATAGTGAAGTACTAAGCATGAGGACCCAGGAAATCCAGCCCTGGAGTGGAGCCCTAGCCCAGTTAGGCAGCAGTAGGAGACACGAAGGGCTGGGTAGTTTCAGGGCTCCAGCTCCAAAAGCTGTTTGGCGACCTTTTGCTCCCACATAAAAAAGGCACTGAGCAAGCTCTAGCCTGTGCTGGTGTTGCCTAAACATACCAATGGTGTCAGTCTCTCCGGACAGCTGGATGCAGCGGTGCTCCAGCTCCTCCAGACGCTCCTTCAGATCAGCCTTCTCACGCATCAGCTCTGTGAAACGCAACTGAACACACAAAGTGGGGTCAGTCACCTGTGCTGCTCACGTACAGACAACACCTGTGTTAAAGAGAACACCCCCGTGACACTGGTCTGAGCCTGGGGAAAAAATCTTGCTCCTTTACAATCAAGCAATGATCAAGCTTTTTAGGATGGAGCTTCTTATTATGGAACATCTGCTGCTTATTCCCCTACAATCTGTTTGTGTTGTGTTTGTCTGACACTGGATCCAAGTCTGGCTGAGCAGTGTAGTAGGGCTGAAACAACATGAGATGCTTTGCTTACCTGTAGCTTGTCCATGGCAGTTTTCAAAGCCTCGTGAACCTCCACTGGAACAGTATCCATAATGGAGCCTGGAAGGGATGTGTGCAATTTACAGTTTCTCCTGGGGCAGGATGCACACACAGACCCGAAGGTCTGTCTCAGAGCAGCCATGGCCAGCTGGCCCAGCACCTCATGGTCACACTGTCCCCAAACTGTGCCGAGATTTTACCTCCATCCAGTGTGACGTGATGTTGCTGCTCCTGCCTAAGAGCTGTGATTTGCTGCAGGAGGGTTCTGCACTGCTGCTTCTGAGCAGCCAGCTGCTTCCTCAGATCTTCTCGCTCCTGCTCCACTTGGTACATGGCAGAGGTCACAAAAGTGACCTAAGAAGAATTTCAGAGTGTAGACATTAGTGCTTCCCCTGTGTTCAGCAGGATCTATGGTGCATCTCAGGACAGAGTACCAGTTTACCCCATTTTATTTATGGGTATGAAACCAAAGAACTATGTCACTGCCCTGTTACTAAGCCAGGCAGCAGCTACTGCCTCTTCTCATTCCCAATCAGTGCAGGTTAAAAACTGGGTCCCTTGAGAGCTGTTTGACTGCAGTAATATGACTGTACTTGCAGATAAATCTTGTAGATATTTGACATCATTTCCAAATTGCCTTCCAAACTAAAGAGAACATCATCATCAAAGCCCCATTGAAGAGCTGCTCTGCCAGCTGAGTTGTCGTAAGGAAACCACTGCCAGACTTCCAGCCTATTTTGCAAGGATGCTGCAGAAGTCTTGGCTTCTCGCTGCTATGCACAAGGAACTATTGCATTTCCCTCATGACTGCACTCAGCTGGTAGGATAACAGCTGATAAACCTCTCTGCAATTTAACCGGTTTCCTTTTCTAGATATTTGTTTAGAACTAAAACCAAAGGCTTTTCTATCCATTAAGACTCACCATTTCTTCATGGCTTTCAAACTTCTCTGGGATCACAAGTGAAGGTTTTTGGATTTCTTCAGTCACTGCTTCATCACCTTCTATAAAAGGAGGAGGGTGAACAAGGAGGCAGTGCTGCAGAGAACCCAGCTCTGCCTCCTCCCTGATGCAGCCACTCACCCTCCAGTTGGTGCAAAATTCTGCCGTCCATTTCTGCTGCCAGCTGACTGATCTGGGCCTGCAGCTCTTTGTTTTCCTTGGCTACAGCTTCTAGACTTTCCTGCAAGGGAGAAGCAGAGGATCACCAAAACCTGCACAAGCCAGACTGCAAACACTCACTCCAGACAGTAGCACCACACACAAACATACAAGCAGTACTTCAGCTCCAGACAGGTATCACTCGTAGGGCACAGGGTGTAATCACAGCATCACAGAACAGCCCAGGGTGGAAAGGACTGGCCAAATCTCTCACTTAATGATTACCTCTCGTCTTTCCACTGTCCCTTTTTACTGTTACCTTGGTCTGCTGCAGCTCTTTCAGGTGCATTTCCACTGTCACCTTCCCCTGGACCTCCTCGTGCTGCAGGCGGTCCATGAGCTGTGTCTGAAGCAGGAACTGCTTGTGCAGTTCGTCCTTCTCGGCAGCGAGCTGCTGGAAGGCCAGGGTGTACTGCTGCAGGTGGCTGTAGCATTGGTCTCGCTGCTCCTGCAGGCCACGGGCCTCCTGTGTCTTCAGCTCCAGCTGACAGAACAAGATCAAACCACCACATCAAACCCTTTCTGCCTGAAAAGCTGATCCGTGTGACATGATCCAAACTGTCAACATTGCCCCAAAGCCACCAACCAGGCAGGCAGCCACCATCTGCCCCCACATCAGGCAGCAGACGATAGGGGAAGGCTCCCAGCTGGATCTTTATGATATCCATTTCCATCCATACATCCATGTCTGGAAGTTGCCAGCAATTTGGACAATCCAGCCCTGCCATTCCACTGCTGGTGCTCACCATCTCTTTGAGCTCCCCCAGGTTCTCCTGCAGCTGCCCCAGCTTCTTGGCCAGCTCTTTCTTTACGTGTTGCTCTGACTGTAGGGCACTTGTAACCTCCATGTTTTCATTTGTCTGCAAGACAAACACGACTGCATAAGGAAACTGCCCCAGCCACCATGAAACAGGCTCTCAATAAACCACGTTAGTTCCCAATACAACAGGGTGCCATCCCTTGTGTTTTTCTGGACTGTAACTGAGGGCCATAAATTGACTGTTTAGGACTGTAAACAACTTATAGAAAGGTACAGAAAATGGGAGAAGAGCAAGGAAAGAGCCAGGGGAATCAGTGCTGAGACAGTGCCAAGAAGAGGCCTGGCACATCATGCAGCCTGTCAGCTCCAAAGCAGATGGGTGGTATGAATATCCCAAAGAGAGTCACAGACATTCAAAAACAAGGAGGTCAAAAAGGACTAAAGGTGGGGGGGGGAATCAACAGCTAGACCATGTGTCAGTCTCCTAGGGCCCCAGAGGGGAAGCAAAGCAAGAGACGGATTCAGCTCCAGGATGGGTAAGAATGACAGCAGCAGTAAAGAATATTGTTGAGAACTTCGTCATGGGAAAATACAGGGAACAGGAAATGGTTATCTTCAGGTAAAAGGGCAGGAGGAATACCTAGGGAAACAGCCTGACTGCCAGGGGATGAGAAGGAAGAGGAAACAGTTCTGGACAAAGATACTGGTTTATCTGCTAGAGCACCTGAGGGAGTAAGGAACTGGAGGGAACCTCCTGGTATGGCATTATGTATCAGAGGATAGAGGAGCCACAGTCTCAGAGGATAAGAGGGGGGTAATGCTGCTGCCACTTTTTAACATCTTCACTAAGAAAGGATTGCACCACTGAGGGAAGCAGTGGGAAAAGATGCACAGAAGAGACCTACCAGTTTGACAAACCCATTCTGCAGCTCAGCCAGCTGCTCCTTCAGATCCCGGTTCTGGCTCAGTGCCCTACTGATTGTGGCCTTGTCACTCTGCATGTCCTCCAGGATCTGCTGCCTGTCCACAGCCTCCTCGCTGTAGCGCTGCACAGTCTTTTCCAGCTCCAGCAGCCGCTCCTCCTGCTCCCGGTTGAGGTGGCTCAGCTGCTCATTGTCACGGACCTGGGCCTGGTACTGCCCGTGCAGCTCCTCCTTCTCCTGCTGCAGCCGTTGGATCTCCTCCTGCAGGCTGAGCTCAGCTGCCGTGGGTCCCGGGGCTGAGGGAGGCTCGATATCCATGGGCTTCACTGCTGAGGAAATGCAATCAGAAGAGGCTCAGACACAAAGAAAATGTCTGGGTGAGACACATCCCAGCCCATAGGGCTCTGTGACCCAGAAGGGAACACCAGGTGCACTATCCAGTCCTCAGTGCACAGGACTGAGAGGAACAAAGAGCAAGCCTACCCCAAACCCAAGCATAGCATCCTACTGTCTGCTGCTGACACCCTCACAGCCCTAGCAGGAGCATCCTGCCTTCCCAAACTCCTGGGCCAGAGAGCCTGACAGTACAGTCAGGCCAGTACTACAGACATAACCAGGCTGCTGGTCCATTCACTGAAGGAGTTCACTTGCTGTTTCCCAGGAGAAAAGGGTTCTTAGGGTCACCTGGTGCTCTAGCTGCCTTCCCAGCATCAGACCTACTTGCACCTCCTGTGCAGAACCATCTGCACAGCAGGACAGAGTTACCCAGCTCCACTCCGCAGTGAGAAGCCCCACTTTGGAAGCCCTACCTGATGTGCTCAACAGCTCTGTAACATTGTCTTCCAGCTCCTGAATTTTGGCCATGTGTTTCTCCTTCTCTTCTCCCATTGTGTGGACCTGCAAGGCCACACAAGTGAAAATTACAACGATGTTCATGGGGCATTTCCTGCTGCCTGTGTTTGTCCAGAGCTGGGACGCTGCCCCCAGGGTTACCTGCTCAGAGAGCTGCTGCACCCGCTGCTGCCAAACGCTCCCCTCCTCCCTCAGTTTCTCCACATACTGATCTCTTTCTGCCTGCAGCTGCTGAAGTGACTCCGAGAGCTGTTCAAAACAAAATCAAGCAAAATCATATTGGATAAATAAATTTGGTTTAAGGGATAAAACTTGAAGAAACCAGTGCTAATGCACAGCTCAGACTACTTTTTTCTGCCCCACAAGTTTCCTTACAGACATCAAGATTTGGATATTTCACAAAACCTCTTACCTGAGCTACCTGGGTTTCCAGGCTCGCCTTCTCCTCCAGAGCCATCTGCAGCTGCTGGTTTGCATCCAGACTCCCTCCTTGGCTTGAGAACTGTTAATAAAAATCAGAAAGTTAAGGCAAAATGTTAATACTCAATTCCTACACAGCCTTTCCGCTGGGAGTAACCTGCCACATGATCTATGTTGTAACCTTCTATAGTTCTTTAAAGTGCTCCAACTCATAGTGAAGTTCAGTGTGGAAAAAAATAGGGGGATTAAAAACAAAAAGCTGAGATTTTAGTCCTGTAAAACAGGCTGAACTGGGCAGCTCCTCCCTACCAATTTTACATTTACTGGTTTTTTAATGAAGAAAATAGGATGCAATCAAACTTTAGCTCAGAAATTTTGTACATTTCCAGTGTCTGCTTTATACAGCCAGATCAGATGGTATAAAAGCCTGTGACCTTAAAAGTTGTCAGACATGTCAGGAATTTAAAGCCAATGTCTGGAGCATGTCAGTGGACTGAGCAGCAAGGCTGGTTCAGCTGAGGCACAGCACTTTTCCCAGAAGAGCAGCAGTTGGCTTAATTTCAAGGGTAACTTAAGACACAGTCTAGGAATAAAAAACAGAGCATTTTCTTCCCTCCTAGGCTCAGGGTTACACCAAGCTTGCTCTCTGACCTGCTAACAGCTGGCTCCATGCACTCTTTCCCCAGCTGACTTCAAGCTGCCACTGTCCAATTCACCACCTTCCACTAGTGGGTACAAACACCACCCCTACTCCACTGGTTACTCAGACTGCACAACTGAGTAACCAAAATCCTGAACAGACACAATCAGAACAGTCACTATTTCCATATTTCACCCTCTCTCACTGTTCAACAGTTTTAGCAGACTAATGTCACATTGCTTTTCAATCAATGTGTGCTTTTCAACCAATTTACAGCTCCAGCTCCCTAGTACAAATTTTCTGTCCCCTGAGACCTCGCTGAAAGCTTTTTTCTAGGAGGATGTCTTGATGAGACTGAGCCTTCCTTAAAGCCAGGAGTTAAGTCTTGCCCCCTCTCTCAGAAGGAAATGTAGCAGTGTCATCTGCCCTCACCTGTTGAATCATCAGTTCAGCCATTTCCAACTTCTTCTGCAAATCTTCCACATCCAACTTCATAGCTGAGTTCTGGGACACCAGGGAGTGAACTTTCTCTGACAGCTCTGAATTCTGCTGTTTTATTTCCTCACTACTTTTGCTAAAACAAACAAAAAATTAAAGTGGCTCTGGGTCTGCTGATATCCAGGTCATAAAGCTACAAACCAGTGCTTCCTGGCAGCTAGAATCACACAAACATCACATCTGGTGACTACTTTTTTTTAAAATTGAATATCCGGCCTCCCAAGTCACCACCTGTGGTCTGTGCCACTTGTTATGTTTTGGGGCTCTTCTGCAGTAATGAGCAGAAGGGACTTACCTTCGTTTGTACAGTTCCAGTTTCAGGTTGTCTCGCTCCTTCACTAACTCTTTATTATGCTGGAGAAAGGAAATTATTGAATCATCTATAGACTTCAGCCAAACAAATAAGATATTAAAAAAATACTTCATTTCACCTTTAACAGATCAGCTAAAGCAGAAAAGGTCATAACTTTAGCACAAACCTCAGGACAGGTTTGCTTAGAACCTCCTGAATTTGCCAGGAATAAGTCTGCTCAGTCTTTTCAAATGCGATGCTGCAAGTATTTCTGCAAACTTCTGGCTTAATGTCAATACTAAAGTGTGTATTAGATGGAGATTACTGGGACTAGGTTTCTTTCTTGTGTGGAGCTGCCAGACTAATGAAATGAGGTGCCAGATCTGAAGACACCAACTGGACCATATGATTAGTCACAGAAACTTGAATGAAGTTTGCCTTGATCATGGGGAATACAGGGCTTTACAGGGTTAATTAACAAGGTTAATTTCTGCCTCTTCTCCAAGCAGGGACTGCAGACTTTGCAGCAGTGTAGTAATAAGCAAACAGCCAAAGGCAGAGCTGCTGTTTAAGCATAAACAGAGGTGACTCTTACCTTCTCTGACTGCTTTTGCTGCATGGAGATGGAGGACAAAGTGCGCTCCAGCTCCGAGACCCGCTGGCGAGATGAATGTAAACGGGCAGCAAGGCTTTCAGCTTCTCCTGGACAAGTCAGAGCACAGTCAGTTGAGGCTAGACCACAAAGAGCATTTTGGAACTGGCTGAACAGCACTTTCTACTTTGTCAACAAGCTCTTCAGGCAGCACAGAGCTTTGTAAATCAGCAGAGCTGGCTCTACTCCTGGTTCTACAGGTCATTCACTAACAGCCCTGGGAGCACAGCTCTCTCTAACTACCTGCCTCACTTTTAAAGGGAGATGATGAAACTTCCTTTGCAGAACAATAGACAATATGTTGTTTGGGGGTTTTTTTATATTGGAATAAATTACTCAAATTTAGTTCAGAATAAAAAGGCTCAGGTAAGACCTAGATTAACATGACAGGTGTGTGGGAGGTGGGGCAAAAAGGGGAACAAAGTTTTAAAAGAATCAGAAAGAAACAGTCTGGGGTAGTCACCAGGCCCAACAGAGGTGACAAGGCTTTAGTGATGCACAAAAAATCCTCAATTGCCATGAGACCAACATGCTCCCACTTGGGGGCAGCTATGATGACAGCAGCAGTGCCAGTGCCAAAGGCTGCTCACAGAGGAGTCAGGGAGTGCTGTGAGCTGGCTGCCAGCAACTGTCGTGCCTGTGACTTGACATCCACAGTTCAACCACCAGCCTGAGCTGCAGAGACAGTCACGTACCTGATTTCTGCCGTGCAGCTTGCTGAGTATGGCCAAGGGCTGTCTGCAACTCAGACTTCTCAGAAACGAGAATTCCAATAGTCTGGATATGAACCTTTGGGAAAGGAAAATCAGCTCAGCGCAAAACTTCTTTGCTTGCCACTGCAACATCACTGTTGTCACAAAAGGACAATTCAGTAAAGAGCTCTTGCAGTTAAGTACAGTCTGGCTGACACTCGCAGTTTTCCTAAAGGAATGCACTTCTGGCTTCCAGGATAAGGACTATGAGTGCTCAATAATCCAAAAAACAGCAGAAGTCAGGTGATATTACTATAAGGGAGGCTCTGCCTTACCTGTAGCTGTTCTCTCAGTGCTGCTTGCTCTTTAGAAAATTTCTGTTCAAACTCCTTCTTTTCCTGTAGAAATAAATAATGCTTGGTCAGCACAAACATGCAGATAGTTAACCCTTGTTTTATGTCAAACTAAAAAAGCAGGAATTCATTGGTACTATTTCTAGCATCTAATGATGTCAGTATTTTTAAAGACGTGCTTAATCTTCCATGATTTGAACTACTTAATCATTTTTCCATCCCAGACCAGCAGCGACAGCACAGCGCAATCATTGCAGCACACACGTGGCAGTGTTGGAATGGAAGCTCCTGGCAAGGACCTAAACTGTAATCTCCTGCCCCCACTGTACTCCTCCAACTTGAGCATTTAAATATTAGCTTCGGTCAAAATAAGAATGCTGCCTGTCAGGCCCAACTCATGAAGTCAAAATATTCAACCTTATGCTAAAAAGTAAAACTGAAGCTAACACAGGACAAGATCACGCATGCTTCTGCCACAATCCACCATGCTTTCTACTCCTCAGAGAAACAGATACCTATTTCTGTATCTATCCAAAAATAGGACACACTTTACCTTCTCCAGCTGATTCACTGCTTCTTGGTTCTGCTGTTTCTATGGAAGAAAATAGATGCACCAATATTAAGAGAAAATATTCTCATACTGCTAAAACACATTTTCACTTTGATGAAGTAGGATATATGCTCAGTTAATGCAAAGAGAAATTCCATTTCTGTAGAAGACTACGAAGTTCATCTTAGCTATTAAAAGTAAGAGATTTGGGGCCCCCTTCACTAATACATGTGATAGGTTTTTCATTGTCCAGTACATTATCAGAGTTCTCCTCCAATACCTCTGCTGAAACCCCTCTATGTTCCTATCTGAGCATCCAGCAACTTCAGTTTAAACTTGCAATATCCCACATCTATGCAATTAATCATAGTCAAACTCGTGTGTTAGCAAAAATGCTTTCGATAAAAAATAAATACCTAAACCTCAAACCAAAAGTCCTTTCCTTTAAGTGATTCCTTAGACCTCTACCCCAGTTAACAACTGGCCTCTAAGTCATGCAGAGCCGCACGTACGTTGGCAGGCTCCCACCAAGGTGGTATGAGACAGAGCTGAAGCCAGATGCAAGGAAAGGGATAGTTCTGTCCCAGCCAATTTCAGTGTTACGGGTGAAGTACTGGAGATCTGTGACTGCACAAAGTGTATCTGTAGGTGTGAAGGGGACAAAGGCTGACACCAAACCCTGTTTGCCCTTTGCTACTCTTGTCCCCTGGCAGTTTTCTCACAGATGCCTCAAGTAACTACATAAATAGTATTTTTTCCCCTTCCCAAATGATGAATATTGGCCAAGCTGTTTCTTTATTACCACTACTACTTCAGTGCATTTTGAAACATGACTACAGATGGAAGGGTGATGAGGTTTTGATTTTAGCAACGCCAGCACACAACATAACCAGGAAAAGCAAAGGCAAGAGCACAAATGCAGCAAAGGCCCTACAGAGTTCCAGACAAAGAGAAAAGCTGGCAAACAATGAGAATCCTGGGTGGGCAATGCATTGTAGCTCTGCAGCCCAACTAAAACACAGAAAGAAACAGAACAGAACAAAAATAACCCAAAACCAAAAATGAAACAAAAGAGGGGTGGTGGGGTACACTGGGAAATGGTGAACTTTGGGAAAAGTGTAGTTTTAGAGAGGAACAAAATGGGGGAAAGTATTTCACACAAGAAAGGCTCTTTTCAGCCTGGAACAGATCCACTTAGCTGCATTTCTTGCAGTGTTAAGGCTGAAGGCTGAAAAGCAGCAGCAGGAATCCATGCAGGCCACAGGACAAAGCAGTTCATTCATTGTGCCAAGAGAAGCTGAGGATATGATCAGAAACAGCCCCAGGCTCTCTTGGACCTATTGCTCCCACTCTGCTGATATATTTAGAACAGCATCACCACCTGCAGAAACAGGTTTTCACACTGCTGCCAGCACCAGGATTCTGTATTTCAAGGATTCGGACCAGGACCAGAAATGGCTGTTATATCAGGATGTTTATCATCCAGGGACAGTGTGAGGAGATCACAGAGGAGAGCACACTTAAATAGAAACAATAAAACTCTGTTTCTGCTTCCTCAGATGAGCCACCACACTCACAAGTGGCCTTAGGCTTTGATCCTCTCACAGGTTTTCCATCCAGCCCATTTTGTTCCATACAAAGTGCTGTGTAAGCAGCCTTCCTTGTGGCACTATGAGGGAACCCGTAACCTTGCAGACACCCAGAGAGCGTGGAGGAGCAGCAAAGACAGTGTCAAACTGGTTGGTTGGATTGTTTCTTACCAATTCCTCTATCTTTGTAACGAGCTGTTTGTTAGTTAGATTGCTGGAATCCAGGGCTACTGCCAGCTCCTGGTAACGTGTCTGACGGGCACATGCATATAGGAGAAAAAGGAAGGAGCAGAAGAGGAGGAGGGAAGGAAAAAAGCAATCATTAAAAAGGACAGAAAAATAAATAATTATCACAGTTTGATATAATCAGATTCTCCAAACAAAACAAAATCTATGGTTTCAACAAAAACAGCTGGGATGTCAACCTATTTTAGCTGTTTTCTGCTGAGGCCTCATTTTGACATAAGAGTGAATCAAAAAATAAGAACTGCAGTTGCATGGAAGCCAGATTATCCCCAGTCCCTACACTGGGAACACCTCCAACACCTGCCTCTGACTGTTGTGATCACAACTACCCAATTACAGCCCCAGTGACACTGCACAGTGATGTATGTGACCTGTGCATTCAGTTAGGCCTCACTAACACTGCTGTAAGCACAGAATCCAAGCAAGTGATCAACAGCAGCAAATAAGAAGAAAAATAAAAAACATGACAGACTGAGAACAACTTACCTCCATTTCCTTAATATTTGTGGAAGAAACAGCATTTTCTCCATTCACATACGATGTAGACTAGAAGTAAATCAAGTAAGTCAGTTTTAGTCCCCAAGGCAACAAATCACTATTAGGTAAGAAGCCACTATAACAGTAACACTCCTTATAGTACCTGTCACTTCAAACGACCACACACAGGCACAGAAAACACTTTTCTGGCTCAGGATAGACGCCGGCTGCCCCTGTGACAAGCTGATGTGAATTATTCAGACTGACTTCATATTCTTTTCCACTAAATCAAGAGTACATCTTTCCATGAATACATACAATTCATTCATCCCACTCTGCTTTTCTTCCTACTGCTGAAATCTTACATTCCTAAACCAGGATTTTTTGGTCCTCAGTGTTTAAATATCACATTGGTTAGAATGGCTGCAGATGTCTCTGAGATTGAAGAGTGTTTCCTTGAGCTGTCTGCCTAATGTTCCACATCAAACACCAAGAGAATTAATGGGACAAATGGATGAAAAGGAGTACCTGGGAAACCAGGCCATTGAGTTGTTCAGACAACTGACGGAGACCCTCTGTTGACGAGAAAGACCTGGGAACAAAGACCTGGCAATGAAAACCTCTCCCAGAGAGCTGCCCAAATCAGCACAGCATTGGGGCAGGAATAAAACCTTAATTTGTTTGGATCCTGTTGCAAAGCCAACACAGACACTCACCTGTTCTCATCCAAAGCATTTTTATGATCCTCAGATTCATGCATCTGTGGATTAAAACATAAAAACTTACAAGCCTGTAAAAGATGGGAGTCACCTTACAAATGTGTCACTAAGACTTGATTACACCTGGGCTCAAGTTCCACAGCTCTGGTAATTACTGCTTCCCAAAGGAAGATGAACTTAAAACCACCAACTCAGCCCTGGCTTACACATAATTTCTGAGTGGTGTGAGTCTGGGTTTCCTGGAATAGAGAAACTCAAGTGTAACAGGCTTTATGTCTGCTCTTCTTATTTATCAGGATAATCAACACTTTGCTGAAAAAAACTTCAACGGAATCTTTAATTAGTGAAAGGCAACACAGATTGATTGGACTGGAGACCTGTCTTATTAAGGTTACTTTCTGCTAATGAAATAGGAGAGAAGGGAAAGAAAAACAGCTTCAGAAGCCGCAGGGACACGTGCATGCTAGTACTCACTCTGCTCTCACAGACAGATAATGACTGCATGGAGAGTGGAGAATGTAGTATTTTTAACAGGAGAAAACCTGAACTAGTCATATTTATGAAGGTCATCTTTCTCCACACTAATGCGGCATCAGTAACCAATATTCACTGGTTCAGTGGCAGTATTGATGATAAGTCACAAACCTGTGTCAGCTGCATGCTCTCAGGAGCAGGCAGAACAGAACCACAACTAGGGAGGCTGTTGCTGTTAGATAGCACAGGGACATCAGGAGCAAGCTGTTCAGCACTACGAGTGGCAACATCACTGTCAAAGTACGCCTGTCACAAAACACAGCACAGGATTACAGCCTTCATGCACAATGAACAAACACACACACCAACACATCACCTTGTGACCTGCCTGCGAATACCAGACAGATGTGAACAGTCAGTCATTAAAAAACATGTGGAAAGGAACCTGTGTTCTCCCCAGAGCAAAGAGGTGGCTGCATCAGCCACAGGCAAACACTGTCCCAGAGTGTGTCCTTTCATAAAGAACCAGTGTTCCACAATCCAACTCCCTTTTTTAACATGGGGCAATAACATCACCCAAACTCTTAAGTTCACACACAAGATTCACTGCAAAAGATTCACCAAAAATTAAGTAAGGGCAAAGCCAAACGCCACTGCACTTTGAAAAGCACCACCTTCGAGGTGTTCCTGGGGAAAACACAGATGATGATGGAAATGTAAGTATGCAGATGAAGATGGAAAAGAACAGGGGAGTGACTACTTAAAAATTGGGTTAGTCAGACTCAAATGCTCTGTCTAAAATTCGGTGAAATTTGTGGCATGCCATGACCCACCAGTTTAGAAACAGGGCATTTATGAACAGGCCAGAGGGAGGGTGGCTGGGAGCAGGTCCTTGTGGCCCTGCTGCAGCCATAGATCCCATGACTAGAAGAATCTAAATAGAAAAGAGAAGCACCAAAAAACTATTTCTGGACAGCTATGCAAGTTCCCATCCAGCCTTTGTGGGAGGATGGATGGCATCTGCAGCCCCCTCTACGAAGCCACACTGCACTGGACTATTTCATCTCCTTGTACAGCACTAGAGCCATAGAAGTCCAGCAGTGCTCTTGTGTTTTATAGCAGTTTGATTGATTTCATCATCCAGCTCTGGTAAGTCATCACTTAAAAACACAGCAAAACAGATGAGATAATCTTTCAGCATTCAGCCCCACCAATATACTACAGCTCTCTGCAATTCCACCTGGAAGAGTTCCCCCTTACTTCAGCTACTTCCTTGTTGGCACTTCATAGGAAACAAGAAATCTCTCTCTCTTGGCATTCCCTGTTTACCTGCTCAGCACTTCACTCACTAATCCAGCAGCAAGGTTAAAACAGCAACAGTGAAGACATTTAATGAAGGCAGTAACTTGGAAGACTACAAAGGTAAACAGAGTTTTCTGAATTTCTTTTTAGCAGGACAGGTACTGATGCTCTGAAGGAGCAATATATGTTAAGTGCTTATTAGGAAGGTCAGGAACTCCCTCACTTCTTCCAGCTAAGGGTTACTTCACCTTTATCAATCACACACTCATCAGTATCAGCATCAGAGGGACAGGAGGAATTCATTCCCCAGTGCATCTCAAAATGATAATTTCTTCTGATCAGAGCATTCTTTCTGCCTAATACTTCCAAGATGCAGAAACCAGTAATGTGCCTTAACTGCAAGAACTCCTTCCTTCTTTCTTCACAAGGAGCAGTTTTGTAATAAACTGTCCAAAACCCTGAAACTATTTGAACAACCAAATTTGCTGGAAACAGAAAGCATTAGAAGCAAAACAATTATAGGGAAAATATGCATTGTGGCATTCCAATAATGTAGAATAAAAAGTCAGTAATTCTGCTCAGCTTAGCATGTAGTAGGATCCATTTGCTTTCACACAAAGGCTTCTACTTAGCTGGTTTTCCTGTGTTTCAGAGCCAAGAAAGCTGAAGTGAGAGAGAAGGGAGGGCTCTGCCTCACATGAGACACCAATTGCAGCAGCTGCTCAGCTGCCAATGATCAGCTTTTCTGCCCTATTAGCGTCAAGTTTCTGAACAGCATTTTCCTGACTCAGGATTTTTACAAGACAGCAACCAGAATGAGAAATCTTTCTTTCATTACTTATTGCAGTTAAAGATTAGTTTTCAAATAATTCCTAAAACCCCAGGCACAACAATCCAAAAATTCCCTAACAGCCAAAGAGATCAAACTTTATCTCTGAGGAAAAGAAAAAAAAAGGGGAAACAAGAATGAATAGAGTAATAAATTCTCCCTTTGCAGAACACAACTAAAGCTGTAGACACACGTTGGCCTTCATTGCAAGGCTAAATGTCACCTCAGTAACAGCACTGGACCACTTATCTTCATGTCACCCTCCAATGTGAAACAAGTCTCTTTCTCCAATATTTAACTTACTCTGAGCTTACAAGCATTAACTGAAAACAGTCCCCAGGAAAACAGTGACACTTCAGGGACAACACGAGTTTTCTGAGGCCGGACAGGTACACCCAGCACCCCAAAGCTGGCAGTGTGTCTTCACATCACTCGAGTTCTGCTGGTACAGAACCTACACAACACAGCCCAGCTGGTGGAACTCAGCGTGTCAGATGTATTATCACACAAAAGAAAAAAGAAAAAAGGCTACAAAGGCAATTTACTGGGAATTCCATTCCACTTTGCAGGTTTCACTTCATCTGTCAGGTACCCCATGTGATTACTATAGTTATATTTATTGCTGGAGACACATGGATATGCAGTAAATATAACAATGAAAGCTACTTTATGACAACGACATTGAAACAATGGTAGGGAAATAAGCTACCAAAATGATGCAAGTGAAAATGAAAAGCAGAGCTTTGGTACAACAAAACTGGAAGAACATTCTGGGCTACAAAAATTGACTTCTCTGAGTTCCTATCACAGTTTGGGCCTTATTTTAAATAAACTGACTGTCTGGAAATAAATATTTTTAAAAAGCTGTTTGTTCATGTGTGCTCCTGAACACCTTTCTCTTGCTTCTTGGCATACTTCCTGCCCTTTCCTCTTCAGGATCTTGGGAATGTGAAGACGCTAAAGCCTGTACATGCCTGGCTTTGAAGTACCTGGCTTCCTGTCTAAGCATATTTAAACCCCTGGTACTTGCCAGACTGTACATCACCTGTGCCAGCTTCATCGCCTGTCACAAAAGGAGTGGCTGGAATAACCAGCCAGGGCAGCTGCTTGCCTGGAGATGAGCAGAAACGTGCCCTTCAGAAACCAAGCTCCAGAAAACAAAGCAATGACAGTCAGAGCAGGAGAAATACAGAATAAGGAAACACTACCTCTTCCTAGCGCAGTTTTCCTCAGCTGTTAAGTAAGTTTATTGCCTCACCCCAAATTCCTGTTTTCCTCCAAGCTCAGCTGTCTCAAGGAAGACTTTTTGACAAGGCTCACTTTTTGATGGGTTAACTTTGGCACAAACCAGAAGGGAACAAGCACTTAACAAGCAATGGTATCAAAGAGCTCCATGTTAATAAAAACAGCAACAAAACTGAAGCAACTGACAATGGATGTGTGAGGAAAAGGCTCCATCCCGGAGATGGAGCTCAGTGTGAACAGAACCCGAAGCATGCAGGAGGGAGAGTGAGTCACTGTGAGGGACACAAGCACTGCCTCACCTTCCTCTTGTCCAATGAGGGTATGGCTACCCCATTGGAGCGGTTAAGGTCTGACACCAGCACCTTCAGAATGTTCTGAATCTACAGGAGGCGAAAGAAAAGGGGAAAGAGAAACAGCTCAGAGAAGGACAGAGAGAAAACGTTAATCGAAGGCAGCCAAGGAACCAGCCTCCTCCAGCTCGTGAGGACCACACACCTCAGCCCAGCAGCTCTGGGCACACCCAGGGCACCATCAGAGAGGCTCCAATGCCAGCTGCACCTTCCCAAACAGGCAGCTGCCAACTACTGTAGCACACTTCATACAGTACCTACGCCACTCAGCTCTTACCCCAGCACTTCCCAGCTCCAGTCAGATTGTCCAGAAAACCAAAGAAGAGGGAGGTGGCAAATGATTTGGGAGAAAGAATGAGACACTCACATTCTCTGGAGGCTGCTGGTCATCAGTGGTGGGAGTCACAGGTCTGCTGCCTTCTTTAGTTTTGCGTTTTTTCTTAGTTCCTGCAGTTGCTCCAGGGCTGTTCTTCTGCTGATATTCCTTCAGCTGTGAACAGAAGAAGAATCTAAAGTCCAAATAGAATATACCTTCTATAACCCCAAAAACCCCTCAGAACCTAACTCCACTGAGTAAAAATACAGATCAAGTGTAAGGACAAGGGAAATGCTCTTCCATTAATTCACCTGTTTGGGCAGAAAATGTGAATCTAAACAAGCTCAGAGAAGGCTAAAGTAAAGACCGGATTGATGGGTTTATGACAAGAGTTGTAAACATTCAACTTTTGTTTACAGCCAATGCTGTTCCTGGGAAATTATTTGATACTCCACAGTGCAACTAAAAGAAGACTGAAAGCACTGGTTTGGAGGATTTTTAGGGTTACAAGTAAGCGCAATAAGGCAAAATTAATAAAGGGCAATAAATCCTGCGTGCAAAGTGAAAAAGCACTGCCTGATAGTAAAACGTTCCACTACATTAAAGATTTTATGAAGGACAATTGCAATCCCCAGAGCAGACACTGCAACAGCTGCGAACTAAGGGGAGAAACAATCTACAAACGCTTTTTAATCGCATCCACTTCGCCCAGGAAGTGCCGGTGTGATAAGATGTAACTCGAATCCCGCCAGGTCTGCCGGCATTTCTGTGCAACTGCTGCACGCCCAGGCCCCAGAGCGGCCGGTCCCGGCAGCTGTTTATACGAATAACGGCACCTCCGGCCCGCACACCCCGGGCAGAGCACGGCGGGGCAGCGGGGGATGGAGAAGGACGAAGGAGGATCCCATTATTGGTAGGAATTCAAAATGGAAGCCTGAACTGCTCCAGGACACTTTCCTGTTCCTGTGACTTTGACACAGAAGCGCATCCCGCCGGGGCGCAGGCAGCCGGGCCGCCCCGAGGGAAAAAATATGGGAAAAAAGACAGGAAAAAAGGGGGAAGGAAAAAAAAAAAGAGGGGGGAGTAGAGATACAACACCCGCACACCAGCCCGGGCAACCCTCACAGCACCGCGGCCACCCAGGCCCGGCCTCGCCCCGCTCGCCCGCCGAGAAGGCCAGGCCGCAGCCCTAGACACCCGCGGGCTCCCAGGGCCCCA
>VZRQ01002562.1:142183-158884 GCA_013397975.1 Machaerirhynchus nigripectus
GGCCGCGCTCCGTCCCCGCGGGCGGCCCCGCGGGCTCCCCATCAGGCGCCGCGGCCCTGCCAGGGTCCCTCCGCCCCGCCGGTCTCCGCATGAGGTACGCGGGCTCTTCGTGGGGCACCGCGGCAAGCGCCGGGATCCCTCAGCCCCACGGTGTCCCCACGAGCGCGCCGCGGGCCCTCGCCCCGCCGAGAGCGGCTGTGCCCGGGCGGTCGTGGGGCCTGGCCAGGGTTCGGTGGCGGGGCTCGGCTGCATCCCGGTGCAGGGCCCTCCCGGCCTATCTGCCTCCTGTGATGGGGTTGGGGCAGCGCTGCTCGACCTCCCTGCTGGGGACCGCAGGAGGGTGAGACGGGGGTCCCTGCCCAGGGCAGATGAGGGACAGGTGCCTCCCAGGTGCCATTAGCGCTGGGGCTTCTCACAGCCCGGCCACCTGCCCGTTGTCCCCCCTGTGACCCGCTCCCAAGCCGTCCTCGGGCTCGCTGCTCCCCGGGTGGATCCCCGCGCTTTGCCTCGGTGCCTGCTGGCTGAGAGCTACGGGCAGGGCTTCTTTTTCTCTGCGCTGATGCAGCTGGACAAGACCTGAATCTGTAACGCAGGGCTGGAGGTCCCTGGCAGTGGCACACCGGGGATCTCTCGGGAATCCCTCCCCGGTTATCTCCACAGGAGGCACCGGGATGCCGGAGTGAGGTGGAGATATGAGCAGAGGATAACAGGGGCTTGCCTGAGCCTGCCTTGCCTTCAAGCAGGAGATTAAGCACTCTGCTGCCCACACAGAGGGGGGCTCCTCCGCTGCTACCTCTCCACATCTGGCTGGCATGAGCCTGTAACGAAGGGGCCAGGTCCTGGCTGAGGCACAGTAGTTTGATGGCGATCTAAAAGTTGCCCTATTTAAGTGCAGACAGAGGCTCCCAGGCAAAAACACAGTGAGTCCTGCCCTGCTAAAAGGCAGAGGGACTGTGTTGTGGGGCATCATGTCTGGGAGGTAGATGTTTGCTGGAGAGTGTTCAGAGGTCACTGGCATGAGGGGGAATCTCAGGGTAAGGGCTGTGGGTAGGAAAATGTCTCCAGGTGTCCACCTGGGAGTGGCGTCTTGTGCTCTGATGCATCCCAGCCTGCTGCTGGCGGCACGACTCAGAGGTGGGACAGCCAGCGAGATGTGCCAGGGCACAGTGACCATGTGGCACTGCCTTGGCTCCCAACCTGCCAGCATCTGATATCAAATCCACAGAAGCTCCTTGGATCTGGGGGGACTGCAAAGAGCAGAGGGAAAGCCACAAGTGTGGCTTCCAGCACCGCCAACTGTAGAAGAGCCCACACGGGGCTTCCAGCTTCAGAGCAGTGAATCAATCTTCAAGAGGGAAATGATGCAAGTGTTTCCTTCCTCTCTGCCCTGTGTCCATGCCAGGAGGGGCCAGTTTTATCTCAGAGATGTGAGGATCACATCGCTCTCATTTTCCTCCTCCCAGTGCTGTCACCTGAAAAGAGCCATTGCTAGATCACGGTCTCTGAGTCTCAGAGCCACTTCTGGGCTGTATCTGGGATGGGGACAGAGATGCTGTTTTGCAGGGACAAGTACCAGAGACTGAGTCACTGTCCCCAGGGAATGGGGCAGGGGTCTGGGCACTCCTGGCAGCAGCGACAGCCCTTGTTCTGCCCACTCCAGCCTGGCCTCATTGCTGACCTGCTCTGGCAGTGTCTCCAGCCTAGCCAGACCAGGAAACTGCCCACCAACACGAGGGTTTGCAAACACAAGCAGAGCTCAAAGAACCCTGAGTTTCCTGTCCCTGATCCTGTCTGAGCTGTGTCATGGAGCGCATGAAGCTGTGCTCTTCAAACAGCTGTGTTGGCTGTCCTGGAGCCAGGTGTGCAGGAGAGCTCGTGCTTGGGGCTTGGGAGACTGGATTTTGAGGACGGAGGGATCTCTGGAGGAGAGTGGAGGCTTCCAATCATCTGTACAAGGCCTCCTGCCATGACTTTGCTCACACATCCGTGGAAGTGACTTTATCCTGCATCTCATGTTGCTGGGGAGTGGCCGGACCCCTGGCTGGTATGCAGGATGTGGCTCCCCAGGTGGGAATGGCCAGGCTCTCAGCTTGCACCAAGCAATGCTGTGCTGAGGGCTCAATTGGAGGCCATCTCCAAGGTCAGATAAAGTTACATCTGTGGGAGCTCTGGGCTGCTGGGTTACATCCTCACTGCCAGGAGGACTGATGACTCAGGGACCTCATCCAGGAAATTGGGGGCTGCTCAGGCATCCCACACCCATGGGGTTGTTATCACCAGGTCCAGTGCGCGTGGGTTGATGACCGAGGTTCTCTCTCCCCGCAGGCCATGATGCTGCGTTTGGCTGCTTTTGCAGCCGTGCTGCTGTTCTTCAGGGTCACTCTGGAACTGTCCTGGGCCCAGGCCATCCCTGCTCTCTTCGTCTTCTACCTGGGATCCGGTGGATGGGACTTCTTCCTCATATTCCTCAAGACAGTACGAAGGGATGTCACGTAGGTGTCTTGGCTGGGATGGCCCAACCATCCACCCCTAGCCCTCTGCTCTGCCTTGGTGTATGTGTATGTGTGAGCACAGCCTCCGACTCCTTGCACAGCCTGGGTTTCTGCTGGCACCTGGCCTGGCTGGAAGGAGATCTCCCTCTGCCGTGTCCGGGTGACTCTAAGCTCTTGGGCAAAATTTTCCCGAGCAGGATACATTTCAGCTGAGCTCAAAGTCTACTGACTGTCCTTGTACTTCACCCTGTCCCTAAAGCTGCTGGCGTGGCACCAGGCCCCTGTGCAGGGTTCATTCTGAGTTGGTATCAGGCTGTGCCAGCTCCTGGCAAGGATTTGTCGGGGAGGGAGTGGTGGTACCTCTTGGAGAGCACCTGAGGCTCAAAAATGCCACTTTGACTGGGGACATCCCTGTCTGCAGGCTTCCAAAACAGTCTCTCCCTGGCCTCCATCAGTCCCTGGCAATGAGCATCTTTACAGATGTGTTCTGCCTATGTGCACACTGCTCAGGGAAGCACACAGGGCTGCTGCTGACCTGGAGTGGGGTCTGGTGTAAGTGCTGGGCTGTTGCAGCTCCTCGGAAGGTCTTTGTGCTGTGCTGGCTTTGCTGGAGGAAGGGGTTTTGCAGGGGTCACTGAGCAGCTGCCCTCTTGCTCCCCTTCCTTTGGCAGCACGGGGCTGGTCCTGTTGCGGGTGAAGTGGCAGGTGTGGAGGCACATGAGGGAGAAGAACACAATCGCCAAGATCTTCCAGAAGACCGCGAGGAAGTATCCAGAGAAGACAGCACTGATCTTCCAAGGCACAGGCGAGAGCTGGACCTTCCGCCAACTGGACGAGTACTCCAACCAGGTGGCCAATTTCTTCTACAGCCAAGGCTTCCGTTCACGTGACGTGGTGGCGCTTTTCATGGAGTCCCGAAATCAGTACGTGGGGCTGTGGCTCGGCCTGGCCAAGATCGGGGTGGAGACGGCCCTTGTGAATTCCCACCTGCGCATGGAGGCCTTGCTGCACTGCATCACCATCTCCAACGCCAAAGCTGTGGTTTTTGGGGTGGAAATGATGGAAGGTGAGGGGCTGGCAGATGTTTTGGGAGTGCTTTGGACTGGAGGGAGGTGTGTCTAGTCAATGGGTTCAGTGTTCCTTTCCTGCCCACCACAGAACAGAGATCTGGAAGAGAGTGGACAGTTGAATCATCCAGGAATTAGATTTGGGGTTGGTTGTTTTTTTGTTGTTGGTTCCTTTGGACACTGGGCAGGATCTGGAGCGCAGTGCTGTCTGCCTCCCAAGCAGGGCATCCTGGGTGTGAGGATCCTTCCTTGTGCCTCTCGGGTCCATTCCCAGCATGGAGCCCTGGGTTGGGCTGGGCCTGCCCCACTGCATGGGAGGAGCCTCCCCTTACTCTCCATGGCTGTTGCCACATCCCTGCAGCACCTTGGCTCCAGTTCCTTGTGTGTTTCAGCCCACACCTCTGAGGTTGATGGTGTCAACAGACCTCTTGGCACCAAAGAGGTTTTGGATGGGGAAAGATGGAAAACAGGATCTTCTGGTCCCTGAAGAGGTCTGGGCTGTGGCCCCAGCATCTGTTAATCATGGGAACAACATCTGCCTGGGATGGCTGTGAGCCCTTTGGGGGCTCTGCCAAGCACAGCGGGGGTACTGCTACCTGGGGCAGGGTGTCACTCAGACTGTCTGGGAGGGCAAGGGGTCTCTGTGCTGTAGCCACCCTGCTGCCTTTCTCCAGCTCCCTGGTTTACTTTCTCAGCAATGCAGGAAGTGCAGCCCTCCCTGGATAAATCCATTCATCTCTTCTGGTCCGGGGAAGGAAATCCTAAATCTGTGCTTCCTGGTGCAAAACACCTGGACCCCCTCCTGGAAATGGCCCAGCGACACCAGCCAGCCCCCCCTGATAAGGGCTTTCTCGGTATGTGGTCAGTTCTTGGGGACAGACACGTGGTGGGGATTTTGAGAATCAGCCAGTTACAAATCTGGCAAGACTGCTGGGGATGCCAGCGGCAAGGGGTGTTTGGGATGGGTCTTACTCCAGTGTCAGAAGCCCAGCCCTGCGTGGAGTAGTATCCTGTCATACCCTCCATGTGTCCAACAAACCTCATCTGCCCGGGGTGATCCCAGCATGTTCTTGGAGCTGTTATGTAAGAGTTTTGGCTCAGGTGGCACGAGTAGAGTGTTTAAATTTTGCTTGTCCCCCTCTCCTGGTTTGGCCAGCTCCTAGATTTGGAATGTGACCCTGTCTCCTTATTGCTCCCCAGATAAACTCTTCTACATCTACACCTCTGGCACGACGGGGCTGCCCAAGGCTGCCATTGTGGTGAACTGCCGGTAAGGCTGTGGACAGGGGCTTGTGGAGGATGGGGCTCAGCTCTGCCCTGTCCTAGCACAGCACCCTGACCCTGCTCCTGATGTGCCTTTTCACCTTTCCTTCAGGTACTTCCGCATGTCCAGCTTAGTTTTTTATGGTTTTCGGATGAGGTCCGACGATGTTATGTATGACTGCCTCCCGCTCTACCACGCTGCAGGTAACGTGTGCCATGCACAGCCTGGCATCCTGGGACTGACTCTTCCCTCAGCCAAGCCCAGGGCTTGGGCTGGAGGCTGGTGTGGCTGTGATCTCCATGTCGAGGAGGACATGACTGCTGCTTGCAGCGTGTGTGACTGAGGCTTTTTCGGCTTTTTGCCTGGAAGCCAAGAATCAATCTGTCTGACCTTTGGAGTGGGGAGTGTGAGGGGAGGGTGTTATCCTACCCTGGTTTTGGTATACCTGTTCCTTATCGCTGCTCCATGTGGAAAGTAAGGGGGGAAAGTCTAGGGTAGGGGAAGCAGTGCCTGCCTGCCTGGCTGAGACGTGCTGGGATGTTTAGGTGCAAAGTGCTGCCCTACATGTTACCACCACATCTCCTCTCTTGTGCCCATCGTCCTGGGGGCTTTAGCTGGGTGAACCCCCACTGCTGTGAGCCAGCCATGGCCTCTGCCTTGCCCTGCCAGTTCTTTCCCCAGGTGGGCTGGGCTGGAGGTGTTTGGGGACTGAGGGCTTTCCTGGCTGCCTCTCTGCAGGGAACATCGTGGGGATTGGGCAGTGCCTGCTGCAGGGCATGACGATTGTCATCCGCAAGAAGTTCTCGGCCTCACACTTTTGGGAGGACTGTGTGAAATACAACTGCACGGTGAGGCCGTGAGGCAAGGGGCCAACTGGGAGTGGGGAGTGAAACCTGGGGGTCTGTGTCATGCTGGGGAGAGCCCAGCTACTGGAAGTGGGGGACTCCTGGACCAGTTCTCTCTGTCCAAACCACCTTTCAAGGTGGTGGGGCTGTGTCCTTCCCACCTGGGCTGGTAACCCCGTGTGTCCTTCCGTTCCAGCATTAGTCAGGAGATAGTGGATGGGTTTCACAGCCTGGGGAGGTGGGTTAACCAGGGAAGGACAGGCTGAATGAGTTAGCAGAACTTCTGTTTTTTACTGTGGCCTCTTTAGCAAACTTTGGGTGTGTTGTGCCGTTCCTTCCTGCCCTGAAGAAACCTCAGACAACCCAGGGCCTGGCAGAGAGGTCCTAGTGAGCCTTTCTTCTCCATTGCTCCCAGATTGTGCAGTACATCGGGGAGATCTGCCGCTACCTGCTGAACCAGCCATACCAGGACGCGGAGCGGCAGCACCGGGTGCGCATGGCTGTGGGCAACGGGCTGCGGGCCTCCATCTGGAGGGAGTTCATGGCCCGCTTTGGCATCACCCAGGTGGCCGAGTTCTACGGGGCCACCGAGTGCAACTGCAGCCTGGGAAACTTCGATGGCAATGTAAGGCCCCACAATCCTCCCTCATGTCCCAAAGGGTGACAGCTGGCCTGGGCAGGGTTGGAAACCCAAATGGGCTGTTTGCTCCTTGGCATGGGTTGCCATCCACCCAGAGGGGTTTTGGCTGTTGCGTGGTGCCACCTCTGTGGTGTCCTGGGACTGTGTGAACAGTGGGTTCAGGGTGGGACAAATGTCCTTGCTATCCACAGCTCTGAGCTCTTTCTGTTCTAGGTTGGGTCATGTGGCTTCAACAGCAGGATCCTACCAGGTGTGTACCCCATTGGTTTGGTGAAGGTGGATGAAGACACTATGGAGCTGATCCGGGGACCGGATGGTGTCTGTATCAGCTGCAAACCAGGTGAGGACAACCACAGGGATAAAATCTCCTCAGCCTTGTGTGAGTGTTTCACGATACCTCAGGATAATTTCCCTGGATTTGTCTCTGCTCAGTTAAACCACACCAACCCCATTAGACACCCTTTTACTTGGGGGGGTGGGGGTGGTGGTGTTTCCCCCCTTCATCCTCTCTTCTCACTGCAGGGGAGCCAGGGCAGCTGGTGGGTCGCATTGTCAAGAGCAATCCCCTGCAGCACTTCGATGGCTACCTGAATCAGTCAGCCACCAACAAGAAAATTGCCAGGGACATATTTACAAAAGGGGATGCTGCCTATCTCACAGGTGAGGCTAGCAGGACCCCTCTTTCTGCTGGGAGTGGAGGAGAAGGGCACCTCTGTGTGAGTGGGGACTGTTTCAGGGCAGCAGCACTGCCCTGAGATGCTCCAGGGTTCCTCCTAGCCACTCTGACACCTCATTTTTTTGCCTATCCTTGCTTTCCTATAGGGGATGTCCTGGTAATGGACAAATATGGCTACATGTACTTCCGAGACCGCACCGGGGACACATTCCGGTGGAAAGGGGAGAACGTCTCCACCACGGAGGTGGAGGGAGTGCTGAGCCGCATCCTCAACCTGACAGACGTGGTGGTTTATGGTGTGGAGGTCCCAGGTAGCTGAGAGGGAAATGGACAATCAGGGGAGGCAGGCAGGCCTCCAACACTTGAGTGTGAACATGTCCTACATGTTCAGATGGATGTGTCCTTTCACAAGAGGGTGGACTGAGGCTCCCTGTGGGTGAGCTTGGAAGAGGCCACAAGGGATGTGGCTAGCAGGAACCAGAGGGTTTCCTCACTCTCTGAACTTTTGGTCTGATTCTGGCGGGTTCGTAAGGACCCTGTGTCCTCTCTGGCCGTGACTGTGACCGCAGGGTGTCAGTGGTAGCCCTTGCCACAGGGTGAGGAGACAGCTGTGACACAGCTGGATGTGCGAGTGCTTCAGTACAAAGCAGGGTCTTGCTGGTGTGGGGCAGAGGGGACATGATGCTACAGGGACAGTGTGTCTGAGTGGTCTTCCTTCTCTGCCTCTAAGGGATTGAAGGGAGGGCAGGAATGGCAGCCATCGCCGACCCGGAGAACTCCTGTAACCTAGAAGACTTTACCAACAAGCTGAAAAAGGCCCTGCCACTATACGCACGTCCCGTATTCCTGCGGTTCCTGCACGAAGTCTCCAAGACAAGTGAGCCATGGCATGCACACTCACACTGGACATGGAGCTGGGGGAGCGTGGGAGGGGGAAACCTGGTTATAGAGATCAGTCTGTAGGGTAGGGATGGAGCCTCTCTGCCCCACAGAGCCCGTGGCCAGTTCCTCAGGTGGTTTTGAGGCGTGGGGATGCAAGGCTGAGTCTGGGGCAACATAGGTATGGTGGGGATGGAACTGTGTGTGGCCAGTGAGCCCTTACTCCTTCTTCTCTCCCCGTTCCAGGCACTTACAAGTTCCAGAAGATGGAGCTGCGGAAGCAGGGCTTTGACCCTGCTCTGGTGAAGGACAGGTTGTATTTTCTGGACTCTAGGCAAGGCTGTTACCTGCCACTGGACCAGGCAGCATTTGGCAGGATCCAGTCAGGACAACAGAAGCTTTAACTGGTGTGGCTCAAGCAAGGCACTTCCCAAATCCTGCTGGGAAGAGGGGGCAAGGCAGGCACTGGGGAAGGAAAGGTTCACAGAGTGATATAAAAGGCCCACTAGAGATTTTATTTGACAAGTTTTACAGATAAGGGTTTGGGGGGAACACAGAGGGGATGGAGGGGAGGGGGATGGTCACATACCAAAGCATTGACTCATGGCTTTATTTTCTACTTGGTACAGTGGTGGTGGTCCCATGCCATGGGAGGGGCAGGACCCTGGCCAGTTGAGGAGGGGTGGGGTGCCCCTGCCATTCCACTTTGCTTTTCCTGTCTTTCCCTACCTTTTCCTGCCTGCAGCAACCCTTCCTTGTGAAGGCCGTGAAGGATCCAGTGCTGGGCTCTTCCCCACTCCTCTACCAAGCAGCCAGCTCCTCCTTGGCACAGGGACCCCACTGGCAGAGGGAAGCTGGGTGCCAGGCGCAACCCCTTCCCTCTGCATGGCCCTGCTGGTGTTGTGTGTCTGCTGTGAATCAGGGGAGCAGGGTAGTGTTGGGCTCAGGAGGGCGACAGGGGTGTGTTTCTGCCATGCCTTTCTCTCTCCTGAGGGTGACATTTCTATTTTTCACAATCACACGCACATTATATGATATTATATTTTATATATGTATATATATATATGTGTGTGTGTATATATATATATATATATAAAATACACGCTGACTTTTTTTTTTCAATCTTAATTTATTGTCTGTACTTTTGAATGTGTCCCGGGTTTGTGCAGTAGGTGGAGGGATAGCCCAGACCTGTCTTCGCTTGGAGAATCCTTTTCTCTCACAGGGAGGTGGGATGCTCATCTGGGACTGATTCTCCTCTTCCAGCGTGGATGCAACTGTAAATGTCCTTGTGGCCTTGCTCCATGGTGGAGGACATGAGCAAATCCTGCTATCTTGTCGACACTTCCCTTGGTCTTTTACTGCCATCTTTCGTGGATGCAGCACTGTTTTGTGGACCTTCTTCCTTGCAGAAAGCAAGTGGGACAGGGGGAAGAAGGGCCAAGTTTGCCTTTGCTTAGATGTACTCAGGAGGCAACTTGCCTGGAGAGAGAACGTCCTCTGGAGGGTGGCCTCTGTGAGAGCCTGACTTCACGTGCTCTGTATCCCTTCCCTAAAGAGCCCTCCCTGTCTCCAGTGCCGGAGCAGGGCCCTGAACTGAAATGTCCATGTGAAACACCTGACCTGTGCTATGTGAATTCCCTGTGTCGTGTCTGACGTGAAACAGCCTCAGCAGCGATGTCTGATTCCAGTCCTCAGAAAACATGCAGAAATGTCTCTTCCAGAGAAAACTCCAGGTTGGGGGGTTTTTTCCTTGTTTTTTTTTTTTTTTCTTGTTTTTTAATAATTTGTTTTTATGCTTTTAGCAGGGTTGCTCCTTAAAACATCTGTCTTTTGTGAGGGCAGGATGTGTCTGCTCTTCTAGCTGTGCTTCCACACCAGCGTACCTGCCTGCCCCAGCCTGTCCCGGTCTCACAATTAAACACAAATATGGGTCTGTGCTGGAGTTTCCTACCTTTTCCTTGTACAGTCGTGCTCTGTGAGGGAAGGTGAGGGACTGTGCTGGTTTGGGAACTGCCACTCCAGAGCATCACCTCTAGGATGAGCATTTGGCTCATCCTAGAGCAGGGGAACAAGCCCCTTGCTGCTGGGTTTAATGACTGTGTGAACTAAACATGTTGATCAGACCCTCCCCAGTTCCCTCCACTGATTCCTCACATCCCATTTTTCCTTGTCCTATCCTCAGCATTGCCTTCCCAATTTGTTCTGGCCCAGTTCTCCCTGTTTACCCTGGGATATGTGGCTCTTCCACCCCTCTCGTGTTGTCTCTTTCCTCTTCCTGCTGCTTCTCTCTGCATTTGTCCATGCTGAACTTCCCAGCTCATTTGTGCCCTTGCAGACAAGATTTTGGTAGCCATTCCACTTCCCTTGCTGCCAGAACCATCTTTTAGACCTTCTGCATCCAACCCTGGTGACAGGAGAACGTGGTTCCTTCTTGGTGTGGGGGTGCCAGGGACAAATGTCTTCCATGAGCCTGAGTGAAATGTGTTGCCTGGTGAAACAAACCATAAGAAAAGTATTGGATATTTGCATCCATTACATACCAGCTTCACCTTTGGACCTGTTCAAATGGGTGTCTTCTCCAGCATCTCTAAGCTAAAAGCTTTTAGTTTTTCAGTCCTCTGGACACTCATGAGCCTCTGTCCCAAAGCAGCTGGTGGAAAACAGACGTCACCCCCACAGCCCTGCAGCATCCAGGGGGCTCAGCCCTCAAACAGCGTGGCTTTGCCTGGAGGGATCATATTTAGGGTCGCGGGAGCTGGTGCCGGGAGTGCAGCAGTGGTGCCCCTGCAGGTGCTCTGCTCCCACTTCTGGGCCCTGTTCCGCTTGCAGCCACCAGCGGAGGGCAGACTGGGCTCGGCAAACGCCTCCCCTCGGGGGGACACACTGGAGGGGCTCCCGGGGCTTTTACAGCCCCCGTGTGGCGTTCAGAGCCCTGGAAGTGTGGGATGCTGGAGCAGGGGGGTTACCCACGCAGGGAGCCACTCAGACCCTGCCTGAGGTGGAGAGGAAGTTTCAGATGCAGATACTGGTGCTGGGTGTGAGGCCAGCAGGCGCTGGTGTCCACTGTGCTCAGGCTCCGGGCTGGAGGCTGCCTGACGGAGACTTGGGCAGCAGTGAGGTCACCGAGCTGTGCCAGGCAGGTGGTGGGCAGTGACCTGAACCAGCAGGCCTCATCCAGCCCTGCTAAAGGCAATGAGGAAAAGCTTGGCCTCCCTGGAGTCAGACCTGGGGGTGGTCATCTGGACATGGGTGGTTTGGAGTAATAGAGGAGGATGCAGGTGGACTGTACTCCCTCCCTGGAGGAGATGGCCGTGCTGAAGGAAGAGGGGTTGCAGGGCAGAGCTCAGCACTGTGTTGGTGTCTGTCTGAGAGCAGGGTAGGTTAAAAAAGCCTACCGAGGAAATTGTGCATTCAGGGCACTGCCTGTTAAACGCAGATGTGAATAGCTTTGGAAGCTTATGGAAATACGGCTGTTACTTGTTTGCAAGTGAGCCTGCACAAATGGAGACTGGCTTGCATTGTTGGGTTTTGGAGATGGATGGGAATTACAGGCCTGTGAGAGGAGCAGGATGTAGCCCTTGCTGGTGCCAACACAAGTCAGGAGCTGGGCCCTGGCTGGAGCATAGCCAGGAGCTCACCCCAAGCCCTCTATTGCTGGCCAGCCATGAGGAGGGGGAGCTGCAGGGTGCAGGCAAGAGGAGCAGGATGAGGCCCCCTGAGACGAGAGCGCCTGCCCTGGGGAGATGGGAGGTGCTGAGTCACTGGGAAAGAGCTCAGCAAATATCATGGAGGGCTCTGGTACACAGCCCATCGATTGCCAAGACCTGCAGTGCTGTGCCAGAGGGCTGGGGCGTGCACGTGCCACATACACCTCTGTGCCAGAGGATTTCCCAGGGAGAGGGGAGCCCCGGGGAGTTATGTTCATAGCTCTGAATTATGCTCAAAGCAGCCCCCCTGCCCAGCAGTGCTGGTGTTGGGGGGTTGGTCCCACTGGAGGTTTGGTGCCTGGGGACAACTCACCGTTTGCACTGTTTGTCCTGACTGAGGGGGGTTGTGTCGCACTTGGCATTGCTTCAAGATTCCCTGAAACACCCAGCTACACCAGTTAGAGGTTTTCCGCTGGCTGTCAGCTTTGGGTTGAAATCCTGGAGCCTTTCTGAAGTCCCAGCTCCTCTGGAAAAATGAAGTTTATGTGCAAGTGTCCCTGCAGCTCTTGGCCCAGAAATACAAGTGCAGGTGTGGTGCTGAGCCTGGGGTCAGTGCTGAGACACAACACTTCCAGCAGAGAGGTATTCGGAATGAAGTAGCCAGTGTTTAACCATAGTTGATTTTTAAAATATCTTTTTATTTGTGCATTTTTAAGGAAGAGGCTAATTGAATCCTCTATGATTAGAGACACCTTGTGAGACATCCCTCCCCTTTGATCAATGCACTAGTCTGGCTCAACAGCTGCACGTAGATAAAAGTCCTATACATAAAGTACGAGGTATTATTCTGTTTTAATTAAAACACTTGAAATTCTGTTTGCACGAGGTTAAAAAAATATTAAAACCCTTTCCAGGGTTATTATCAAACTGCTAATTTAAGCAAAGCCAAGGAGATTTACAAACCAAATGTACTCTTCCCTGCGGAGATGACTGCTTCTCCCAGACTCTGTGTCCTGGACAGTGACAATATATCAAGACAAAAAATGTGGCAGCTTTCTTTCTGATCAGCTCTAGGTCCAGCCCAGCTAGGCCATGCCTGGTGTGCAAAACTGGAGTGTATTTTAGCCTTAATGCAGGTGGGGGCTTTGCAAGATGCTCAGGACCTTTCTGGGGGAAATTAATTTCTGCTGCTGAGAAAGTCTGTGACAATCTTTAACATTGCATCTCCCCAGCCTCCTGCCACTCGTGGTGTGCCGGAGCCTTCCCAAACAATGACAGCTGCCTGCTCCTCTGCACACTGGGGAGCTGGCTTTGCCTTTAAGCAGTGACAGGGAAATATTCTGGACTAAAGAAGAGACTATCCTTTGGTGCACTCTTTAGAAATGGAAATAGTTGATTCCCCTGAGTGGTTCCAGTGTAACCAGGAGCAGGGCCAGGAGTGGCTTCTCCCTCTCCAGTTTGAATGGACTGTGTGGCCAGGGATTCCACCAAAATGATGGTCTGTGAAGATCTCATCATGCTGTGTGAGAGGGAAGAGACAGGAGCTTTCCTTCCCAAAGCAGAAAGGCTTCAGAAGGAAAGCGAATGTCCTTAGGGCTGTTTGTTGCTGAGCTCCTGGACAGCACGGGATGGCTGGACTGTGCAGCTGAGCAAGGCTCAGGGAGCAGGGATGGGTCCTGCTCTGCTTTCTTTGACCCTAGCCCATTTCAGTGGGAAATCCCACCTTCCAAAATAACCTCGGGTTTGATCTGCTTTTCTCCTGGTTCATTAAAAATCCACCCATAGGCACAAATGATGGCAGGCCAGGATCTGGGAGAGCTTTGGGCAGTTGAGATCATGCAGTACAGGCTGGTAACCCCAGGAACTGCAGGTGATTGTGATGCTGTCCAAGTCCAGAACGTATTCCTGCTCAGGATGGGGGTCATTGCCTAGATCTTCCCTGATCCTTCGACAAATGATCTCAGGCTTGTGAAGTGGGATATGACCCCTACTGTTCTGCATCCCCCTCCTCATTACAGCCCTGCCTTCCTCTAGTCCCATCCTTGCGGGATGGTGCAGAGCAGCCTTCCCGGGGCCCCCAGCATCCTGCCAGCCCTGGAGGTGACACCTCCCACAACCTGCACAGGGCCTGGCACACCCCCAGCGCTGTGCCAAGGGGCCTGGGGAAGCGAGGGCAGCGAGAGCCTTCCTTCTGCCTCTGGCCATCCAAGTGGCCTCCGGCTCGGCCGCAGGAAGAGGCTAACAGCGGCGGGCGAGCCACCCCCTCAGCTTTGAGTATCACTTTCAGCTATTCTGAAGGTTAAACGCCTGTTTAGAGCTCCCTATTGAAGGTAGAGCCGGGGGTGCGGCATTGTTTGGACGCCCTCCCGCTTTGTCTGGCCGCTTTCAGGGATGCCCTGAATGGGAAGCGGCCCCCCCAGCCCAGCACCCCGGCAGAAGGGCTCCCGGGGGAGAGGCGCTTCCTCCCGCCCTAATGACATTCAGGCCTCCATCGGTTCAGCTCCCGCTTTCTTTCTGCTGCAGTTTAACCCGGGCACAGAGGCCGGGCTCCATCTTACTGATCTCTGCTTGACACCCAATTACCACATGAATGGGAGAGAAAGGCTGCAAAAGGCTTTAACTCCCACTGACCCTCCTTCCCCTCTGCCTGCTTCCCTCTCTCCCCGTCCTACCCCCTCGCCTTTCTCCGGCGGAGGGAGTTCAAAACTGAGACGGGGAAATCAAACAAAGCCCCGAGTGAGGAAACCCATTGTCACCGCCTCCGCGATGGCTCCCCTTTCGCCAGCTATTGTTCCCTTGAAGTTTGACTTGCTGTGTGGAAGGATGCGAGCAGCTGTTTGCGCATTCCCCTGATGTTTTATTGAAAAATAATTGAATCGTCAGTTCGGGGCTCTCTGATAAAATGTTTCCTCGTAGCGCTAGGCCCTGCTGTATTTATAAACTACGTTTCCCTGTAGGATGTGATGGCGACCTAAAACGTTTCGTCCAGAATAAACCCTCAGTGGAGGGATGGAGCCATGTTCCTTCTGCACTCAAGGAGAGAGAGAAAGCATACAAATGGCAGGGAAAAACACAGAAGACAGGAGCGAGACAAAACGAATTAACCCCTCCTCATTGCCAGGCTCGATTTCCAGCCCGTTCCCTTTGCCTGGCGCAGTTGGCTTTGTGGGAGGGGAGCCCCTGGTCAGCAGCCTCCTGCCGCAGTAACCCGAGTGAGCACCGCGGCTACCTGGCTGTTACGCACCTGTTTATCAAACACCGTCCGTGTTTGCAGCACTTTAGCAATGTCAGCGTTACATTTTCTCGAGGAAATTGTGTGCGTAGTTTCCCCATCCCAAACATATCCCAGAGAATTTGTGGTGCTCTGATTTCAGTGTGCAGCATGGAGACAGGGTTTATTCCTCTCCCAAGCACACAATGTCCATAAAAACGTCCCCCCTATCTCATATGGTCACTTTTTGTCCAGGACAATTGTTAACAGTAACCAGCTCTGAATGCTTGAATGAGCTAAATTGGTATTTATGATTACTGTTCCCTTTCTTGTAATTTATTTTTGCTTTTCCAGGGAGGTACTAACACTAAATCTGTAACATTTTATTGTGTAAGTCAGGAATCAAGATTCTTTTAGGAGCTAGTTCTGCTTTGATTTGGCCTCATAAATGATTTCTGGAAGCAAGAAGAATAGCTCATATAAAACCATAACTGCAAACACTGATCTGGAGTCAAGATTAGCAGATCCTCTGAACACAGATGCTTCACTCATTTCTGAAGTAAAGATTTTTGTTGAAGGCTTCTTTCCTCAGCTGCTTTTCCATACAATTCCATCCTGGGCCATATCTCCGAGATACTCAAAAGCCTTGGGATTTAGAGATATATAAAATCCAGCTGGAATTTTTTGGATGAAGACCACGGTCAACAGCTTCACGGCTCTACCATCACGTAACCCTGGCAGCGATGGCAGCATTCATCTGCCGGAGGGACCGGCCTTTCCTGGGGCCCAGCCCAGAGAATGATCTCCTCGGAGAACAAAAGGCCATTACAAACACCACCACCTTCTGCTCCCGGGGTTAGGCGTACTCTGACCCCCGTTAGCATAAACGAAGAGCAATCTGTCTGTGTAAATTTATGCCCCTTACACATAATGCATCATGTATATGCATAGCTATTACATTTCTATGTGCATGTGTGCACACGTACGTGTATTTTTTAAACCCAAACCCTCCGCTGAGTGGAGGGAGGGTTAAGGGGCTGCAGTTTTTCTACCAGTGCTGCCCCTGTGCAGCTCCATGTTGTGGGGGAGAAACACAGCCCAGCTGTCGCCACCATGGCTGCGTTCTGGCTGTGTACACGGGCCTTCTCTGGGGACAGGAGGGGAAAACAAATAGGCGACAGATGTGAGCCGCGTTGTTTAACGCTGTGCTGGGGGTGCCTGGTGCCGTGGGGGTGTGCTGGTTGGCAGGGGCTGCCCAAGCAGGAGGGGATGCTGAACAGCCACCCCTGATGCAGAACTGCATCTTCCTGGTGGTGACAGGAGCTGTCGTTAGCATCATCCGGCTGTTTCTGGTCCCCCACAACAACCCCAACGAGCTGCAAGGCAGCAGGTTGGCATTGCAGAATCACAGAATTGTAGGGCTGGGAGGGACCTCTGGAAATCACACAGTCCAACCCCACTGCCAAGGCAGGGCAACCTGGAGCAGGTGAAACAAGACCACATCCAGGTGGGTTTGGAGTGTCTACAGAGAAGGAGACTCCACACCCTCCTTGGACACCTGTTCCAGTGCTCTGCCATCCTCAGTGTAAAGAAGTCCTTCCTCATGTTGAGGTGGAACTTCTTGTGTGGTAGCAGCTCTGCTGCAGGGAAACCTCTGCTGGGAAACCCGTCTGCAGCTCCTGCCTTTGCACAGCCGAGGTGCATTGAGCGAACAGGACCCTGTGTGTGGTTCTGAGCGCGTGAGGGGGGTTCTGTGCGCGGCGAAGCCTGAACTTGGTGCAGAAATCGGTATTTTAAAATGACACCGCCTGGCGCCAGCGCCCTGGTAGTTTAAAATAACACCGCCGGGGGCACGGGCCGCGCTGCGCGCCGGCCCCGGCACTGCGGGAGCTTCTCCAGGGTAGGAACAGGAGCAGGGAGGATGGGGCAGAAGGGATCTGGACCGCGGGCAGAGCCCGGGGCCGCCCCACCCTCCCC
>VZRQ01002562.1:158973-178626 GCA_013397975.1 Machaerirhynchus nigripectus
GTGCGGCCTGGGGGGCCACTACGGGCGCGTCTGGGCCCGGGCGCCGCCGCTCTCACGGGGCTGCGGGCCGGGGTAGTGGGAGCGGCCGCCACCAGGGAACCGGGGAACCGGGCATCGGCGGGNGTCCTGCTCATCTGTCCCGGGGCCTCGCTCCCGTCTCTCTGTGAGCGTCCTGTGCCAGGCCTTTCTTTTTCTTTCACCTCTTTCAACCTTTTTGAGTTGTTTATCTTTTTAATTTTACTTATTAAAATTATTTATTAAAACCTCCCCCTCGTTTCTCGGCTTTTTTTTCTCAGCACTGTCTGTGTGTGTTTGTGTGTGTACACGTGCCTGCCCTCACTGTGCTTTGTGTTTGAGCCGTGTCAGATCTGTAAAGCTGCCAGGTTCTCACTCTGTAGCATTTCAGTTTCCAGGCCTTTGCTGCTGTAGTATCAGCATTGCTCATGCTCTGGCCCCGGGATCTTAAAGCATTTGCAGTGGAAGCTGTGCATATTTGTGGAAATACTTGTGTTATTTCGTTAAAGCCTCCTTTTAGCAGAAGCTAAAAGGCTGCTATTTATTCGCTTTTTCCCACCCTTTCACGAACACAGAAATGCCATAACCCTTTAAATACCCTTCTCCTTAAGAATCCTTTCCTCTATCTTTCCCGCTTCCAGCTGCAGCAACTCTCCTAATTTTCCCAGAAGAGTGAGATGCATTTTTGCTTCCCTTGGAAATGCATAAATGAGCTCTCTATGTAGGAACCACAGCTGAGTTCCCCACAGCTCGCTCTTTACAGAAGGACCTTATCTTGCAATCTACATTTCCCGCTGTAACAAAGCGTGACCTTGTTTTCATTACATGAAAAAATGTTTTTCATATAATTGTTATGACTTGTTCCCTCACATGAATCTCGACTCATGTTAATAATCACTGCTTCAATTTTGAGATAACTATTTCTTGTAAGCTGGTGGAAGAACACCAACAGAGTGCTCTTTAGGAGAGTTGCTGCATATAAGTAATGCTGCCGAAGGCATAACAAGGGTTCTGTTGTGCTCTGCCATTGCAGAGCCAAGAAAACCTACTGTGGCACTTTTAGATATTGAATTTAAAGGAACTTAATAACGTCTGGAAGTATCTTTGTTGATATTTAGGTGGGGATTGTTTGTTTTAAATATTTCTCTTTATTATGTTGGTTTCCAAGGGAGGAGAGGCACCACTAAGTTCCCAGAAAGTAACTTGATAGGAAAATTTTTCTAAAGTAATCTCCATTTAAGTTGGAAGAACATGTTGCCACAATTCTATGCCCTTTAAAAATTGGTTGGTCATCTTTCTACCTCAGCTTAAGGTTAAGTGAATTGAGTTTTTTAAGAGTTCTCTAAGTGTTAAAACCTTGGCCAGTGCAGAGTTCAGCCTAGAGTCAAAAGCTCACGCTTTCTGCTGCTGTGTCCTCTAATTTAAAGTAGCTTTTATGTTTATTATCCATATCCCTACTCCATGGTAAAAGTTTTGTAATCTGAGTTTGGCCTGTGGCCTCACACCATCATCAAATATGATTGATGTTGGTAAAGCTCAAGGTTTTCACAACTGTACTTTTTCCAGAACAGGGGTAGAGGTGAGTAGCTTGCTGAGGCTTCTAAGCTGTAGTTACAAAAATTAATTACTGTTTTGAAAAGCCTAAAATTAGGTGCCAAATTCAAATCCCATTCTTTTCCAGTGTGAGGACCATCTCCTTCACTTGCCAGCCTCTGCATATCCTGCTCACACCTGATGTCCTGCGCTTGCAGAGGCCATCAGTTCTTATCTGAGGGTATTTATTCCATAATGTGTTCAAAGTGTCAGAAGAGGGATGAACATCAGGTTGTTCAGTGGAGGAAGATTCTGTATTTATTTATATTTTACTTTGTCACCCCCATCAATTGCTTTTCCCAGTCAAGTCTCTCTCTGGGACACTTTGTAGTCAGCAGATCAAGGAAGAGTTGCCAGGACTCTTGGGCTGCTGGTTCTGACTTGCTCTGTAACTTCATGTGAGTCATTTCTCCTCTCTGTGTGTTCACACGTGGAAACTGGGGGAATATTTATTCCAGAAGGATGCTCAATTTTTGAGACTTCTGGCCAGCAGGTGTTAGGGACGAGCGATGCTGGACGTAGTGTGGTGGCTGTGGTGGTGTTTGGGTGGCAGCAGTGCCAGTGGCTGGAGAGGGAAGGCAGCGCTGCACAGCGGTTTTGGAGCACATGGAGACAGGAACCATCCTCCCATTCCATTGGGATGATGCCTGGCACCGTGGGGTTCTGGCCTACAGCAGAGCCTCCTCTCTGTGTTGGTGATGGGAACTGGCAGCTTCCCCTGTGGACTTTTGGTTTGTGACAGGAAAAAAAAATACAAAGGGAATCCTGTGCTAAATATAGTCTGTGTCATTTGTTTTCTCTGTTGTAGCATCTATGTAAATCACCTCTTTTGTACTGCCTTCTTTTGACAGTAAAGCAAAATCTCAGTGGTTCATTGTTTTTATTTCAGAGGTGGTGCAGAACTCTTATTCGATGGTGTCAAAAAGCATCAGGTGACTTTGCCCTGTCAACCAGAGCCTTGTGAGTATCAGAACCTGTTGGATAACTTGACAGAGTAACAGCAAATGAAACAAAGCTGGTTTGTACAGCACTTACAGTTGCCAACAAGGATCAAAGTATTTTAAAAGCTCTTTCAGACATGCCATGGATCAGGCAGCTTGGCAAACAGGGGTTAGTTCTCAAAGTCTGAGGTCTTTCCTGTCCTCTAAGTACTTGGGAATATAAGTCCTTAAGACTTTTGCCTCCCTCCTGCTGGATAGACAACAGCCTCTGGATGTTTCCATCAAGTCTACATTTGTCTTTCTTGGTACTTGAAACCACCAATAACCTCCTTTCTCCTTTGTTTTTTCCTGCCTGTTCTGAGGTTTCCGAGAGGCACATATATGTATGTGTGTGTGTTTAAGGAGGGTGTATAGATATGTTGGGGGGTGTGTAGCAATGTAACATAAATGTTGTTTATCTACTCATTTGACTTTTCACGTAAATGTGATAGTTTTAGTATGAACTCTGCAGTTGAAAACAGTAAACCCAATGCTCAAATAGGGTGCTGGACATCCTGCCCACAGCCTTTCCTGCAATAAAAAATAGGACTTTAGTGTCCCAGGGATAAGCAGTCATAATTCCTGGTTTGCAATCTGGAATATCAATACTGAGCAGTGCTGCACTAACTCACTTATTTGTGTGCGTACTTCAGTTGTAGTGTAATTTTGCCACAGGTGTGTTCTGAATTTTTCCAGCTAGATAGCACTGCTTTATGCTATTTGAGTGGGATTATAAGCCAAAATAACACAAAGCCATCAGGGAATGTTAACAACCAATATCTCATGAATGGGTGATATCATAATCAGTGTGCTGGGAACCTCCAGGCCTGAAATCTTTTTGCTGTGCCTGAAAGTAATTAGAGATTGGTAGAAGTGCTTTTGATGCTTGGACATAAGTATGTGTAATTCAAATATAATAGGAATACTGGAATATTGTGTTATCTTGTGGTTAAGGACAGGGAGTAAGGCTCCAGAAACATGACCTGATACTGATTTACTTTGTGAGTTTAGTCATGTTGCTTAGGTTTCCCCTGTTGGTAGTGATACTTTCATGTATCACAAGAGAATTCAGCATTAAATTCCAGCACTGTTAAAACATTCAAGATCCTTAAATGAAGGGTAGTAAAGAAATGCTAGAACACTCATTTAGTTGGTTTATAAACTTGGGGGCTAGAGCATAATTTTCTTCAGTGCTCTGCAAATGTAAAATACCCAGTAACACCCACATTGTTGATGGTGTTCAAACCATGATCAGATGCTCAAGAAAAAGGGGTTATTACAGGAGATGTTTATTTCTGCCAGGGGAGGGGAGGGTATTAATACCAAAGAGAGATTCTTCCAGCCCGATGGTTGTCAGTGGTGCAGTTGTATGTGGCCTGATCCATTCCCACTTGAAGCTGCTGGGAAGGCTTCTGCAGCCTTAGTAGGATCTGTGTTTATCCTAAGGGATAAATCTCTCCCTGAAGGTCTGTCTCAGCCTCAGGGTTCAAACTCATGATCTCCAGTGATTTGTTCCAGATTCAGCTAACACATTATTGCTCCCAGCTTTTCCTGCTGCCTTGTTTTCCAGACGCTGCTATCCCTGTGACAAGAGTGGCAGAACTGATACTGTACCCCCTTGTCAGCTCCCCTGGTTTGCTGCTGTCTTGTGCCTTGGCTGTCAGGGAGGTTTTGTTTTGGGTATGGTTGTGGATTGCAGCATCTGAGGAGCATAAATTGAGCTGTGAGGCAGCTGCTGTAGTGGCATTCACACCCAGCACAGGGATGGGGCAGGCAGAGGTGGCCTGAATGTCTGACAGTAAGGGATTGCTGGAAACACCCCTCATGATACTTCCAGAAGACAATTGTGTTGTAGTGGTGAGGAATCAATCGAATCATATCAGAAAATATGAATAATTTTCTTACAATTTTATGTTGTTGCTAATACTGTGTATTTCCCTTGTTCACACTAAGAAATTCTAACTCTCCTATCTCTGGGTAAATAAAGATACACATAGCATGGTCCCTGCTGCCCTCATGCAGCCAGAATTACAATGATTAGAGAAATAAAACAGCTCAGTTCTACTTGGCACATCCTGTTGCTTACCTTACCCTGAATGTCCATCACTGAATTCTCCAGGGAAAGACCTGTAGTATGAATACTGCTTGAAGACCTGCACTTCTAACCCCATTTTAAGTGATTTCATTAGCTGCCAAGTTTATTTTTGGCCATTTTGGCCTCTCTTACCTACTCTTCCTTTTTTCTAGGTTATTTTTGTCTTTGTCCTCCTTTTTGCAGAACAGTTGCTTCTCTCTGGGTTATTGAGCCCACCTGTCTTGTAATTGTTTAGGCATTTATATATATATCCCAGATATGGTGGAAAATTTTATTAAGAAATACCTACAAATATTTACATGAATAAAACAAGGTGTGCTCCATAGTTGGCAGGGGCAATCAGTGTTCTCTAAATGATAATGTTGCTTGAGCAGACTCTTTGTATGGTCATTTCTTTTTTCCTGATAAGAGGCACTAGATGGAAAGTAGGTGGGTTGTGGATCCAGTTAACTTTTCAAGAAGATTTGATTCTCTGTCCTTTTCTGATGCCTGGAGCTGGACTCCTGGAGGGATTGGGAAAGGCAGGAGGAAGGAAGCTGCAAATGGGACAGGAGCAAGCCACGAGGGGCACAGCCACATGGCAGGACCTATTTTTATTATCCAGGGTGCATTTTGTATCCTGATGTCAGTTAAATAGCAGTTCTTTATTCCCAAAGTGGAGCTGTCTCAGCCTGCATTTTGAAGTTGCTGCCAAAGTGGGAACTTAGAAAGGTGTAGTGTATGTGCATAGGCAGATTTACCTAAGCCACACTTTGTGCAGGACTGTGTAGAGCTGTTGCAGAAAGAAGACCTCAAGTTAAACAAGAATCTTGTCCCGAATTTCTGGCTATTCTGATGATCTCACTGATAATGCTGTTAGAGGATCTAAAGGCATTATGCCCTGTTGGCTTCTTCTGCATAAAAACAGTGTGTGTGGGAGAAAGCAGCTGGGGGAATAACGATATTTGTCACATGGAGAGAGGATTAAATTGGCAGGGAAATCAACTTTATTTTCAAGCATCTAAGAGGCTATTAGAGACAATGGAGCATAAAAGAGAGAAACCCTAGATTAAAAACTGAAAATGTATTTGGCAGCCTCCTCCTGAAACAAGCCACAGTAATTTAACCAAGTGCTTCAGTAATCAAATAGATCATTGTATGACTGCTCTGCAAGTGATGCTGGAGCTCCTTCCTCCATCTCCCTGGGACTCAACAGTGGTGGATTTGTCTTGGCCATGTGAGTTGCATGGATGCTGTTGGAAGGGTAGGAAGTCACTGGCATTGCTTAACCCTTGTAGTCTTTTTAGGTTTAGCTCAGCAGCATCATCTGATGAAGAGTGTTTACAAAACCGGTCTGCTGTGCTGTCTTCTGGATGTACCCAGAGGCTGGGGTTGTGGGTAAAGTCTCTGGCACTTGTGCTGCAGGCTGCTCAGCTGCTGTCACAGACCTTCGAATTCCAACTTCTCCTGTGACTTCTTCAGTGGTAGGACTTCTGTTTCTGAAGCAGCAGTGACCAGTTTCAGCAGTGCTCACTGGGGCCTTCTGGGCTAATCAAGAATTCACACTGTGTTTTCGCATTTTACAAGTCTGGAAGGTTAAATTATTAATCAGTGTGTTTTGGTAATTGTTTGTGGTTTCCCTTTACCAAAACTCTAGGGAAAAATAGCCCACTGCCAATCAGATTTTTTTTAAGAGGAAAAATTTAAATAATCTGCCAAGTGCTGCTTATGTTGAATCCCTATGGAGAAGAGCATGGTGTGCTCCTCGAGAGCTTTGCTTTCCAGGGGCCTTGTTCTGCACAGCATGGAGGACTGCTGGGGACTTGGGAGCATTCATCTTCTTAGAAAAGAGCCTCGGGATCTCGAGAGATCAGACCTATGTTACAGGCAGGGTGGCTTATGAAATACAGCATGGCACCATGTTCAGAGTTGACTGGGGTGCTGGGCCAAAACAACCTGTAAAATCCAGAGCAGCACTTGGCGTTGGCTGTTGGTAAGTGCCTAGTGCTATTGCTGGGTAGCACATCCTAGTTGAGTCATTAATATTCTGGCATGCTTTTATTGCTCTGTTTATTATTCCTAACATTTTAAAACTTGCTCCAAAGAAAGAATAAAAATATATTTGCTAATGTAGAGGCTTATTAGAAGAATGGTAAAAAAAAACCCCACAGATCTATGGAATTTCATGCAGTCAAATCTTTTTAATCACAGTGTGTGGTACTTGCAGCTCTCAGAGGACTTGGGTTATTCCCCTCCTCGTGCATCCCACTCGTGCATCTCTTTTAGGCAGGAAATTACAGACTTGGTGGCAAGGGAAGGGGTCTCTGTGGGTAATGCAGGGTGGGAGCTCAGGCTGGACCAGCTTAGCCCTGGGCCCGCTGCCAGCAGTCGGGTGAGCAGCGTTGGCAGCGCCGGAGCTGTCGCGATGCCGCAGCGCTGCCACGTCGCGATGGAGTGGTGCCTGGCGCGGGGCTCAGCTCCGGGCCCCTGGCCCAGTGAGGCTATGGCTCCCTTTAGAGGGAACAGCGAAATAAACCCTTGTCCTCACAGGAGCAGTCCCATCGCCCTCCTGGGAGGCCGTGGAGCCGCGTTACCGGATCAGCTCATCCCGGCTCATTGTGGAAGGAGCTTCCCAGGCACTGGGAAACCAGCTCTTGTGTGTGACCAAATCCCTGGGATAACAAAGCCTGGCTGTTACACCCTCCTTCCCAGCCGCTGTATTGCAGTGCGGACACCTAGCAGGATAACCCCTCTGTCCCACCCCCCTCCGCTCCCTCTTTTCTCTTGGTGGGATTTGCTGTGCTGACAGCGCTGTTCAGAGGGTGGCAGCGGAGCAGGGCTGGGGAGGAGGATCCGGGCCCTTTAAACCGCTTAGCATGCGGTTCACACGGCTCCGGGCCAGCTGTTCCTTTCTCCTCCTGCCCTCACTCGCAGGAGTTGTTTGCTGAGCTCAGAGCTCCTGTGCAAAATTGCTTTTCAAAAGAGCCACTTTCTGCTTAATTAAACAATGAGCCGCCGTCCCTCTGCACATCTGTAAAGCTCCCTCCGCAGCCCCTTTATCCCACAAACTGCTCCATTCTTACCTCCATTCACTTGTAAATCCTACCCCCCCCTCCACCCTGATCATCTCACTGGCCCTTTCTTTTTCCCTTTCAAGTAAGACTGAGGAGCTTGGACTATCTGTGGGGGTGGCTGGGTTGGGTGGACAGGAATCGGTTTAATGGTGCTTGGCCCTGTATGAAAGTCTAATAATAGCAAAGCAGATCTGAGCCCAAAAGTGAGAGACGATTTCTGTATTTAGAGGAATAAAATCACGGCAGTTTCCTGAGCTGAGCTGAGCTGAGACTCTGACTCATCCAGCAGCCAGAGGGGACACAGCCACCAGCCAGGCTGGGAGGGGGGCAAGGAGTTGACTTCAAGGCATTTTCTGATCCAGCTGGCAGTGCCAGGGAGAGCCCAGCCCAGGGAATTCCCTCGGCCAGGCTGGCTGCATACAGAGCAGTGCCAGGCTGCCAGGGAATCCCTCTCCACTCTGGCAGGAGCAGCCACCTTCCTCTGTGGTCCGGGGTTGCACATCAGCTCTGTGTAGTCTCCTTTATAGCAATAAGGTTTTCTTTTTTAGCCCTTCAGTGCCTGCACACACACCCAAAACTCAGAAACCAGGAAAATAGGAGGGGAAATTTCAGTTTGCTGGGTTTTGGCAAAGCTTTACACTGGTGATTAGTAATGCATTCTCTGAATTGTCTTGCTGAGAGCTTAAAAAAAAATTAACCAGTAACATCCAAGGTTAAACAGGATAAATGAATAGAAAAGTGATGAGGTGGGATATCTCCTTTATCATTGGGAAGGACAGATTATAGCCAGCGTGATGCATTATCATCTAGCATAGATTGATAGGGAGGAATGAAGAAATGGGAGTTTAGTGCATTAGCAGAAGATTCCTGACTGCAAAAACTGTTAGACCATGGCACAGTCTCCTTGGGGTTTGGTAGCAGGTCTACAGTGCTCAAGCCTCTTAAAATCAGAGCAGACAAGGCTCAGGATGGTCTTTTGTTGAGAATAATTCTGTGCTGGCAGAGGGATAAAATCGCAGGACGCGTTAAGGAGATGTTTTTTTTAATGTCTGTGGTCCCCAGGCTGGTACTTCACTGCTGGGGCAATAGCGTTTGAGGCTCTCTCAGCTCCTTCCTTTGACAATTTTGAATGAGAGGAAAGACTCTGGGCCAACACTAGTGATCTGTGATCCTAATTAAAAGAAACAGTTTGGTGCACTGGCATTTATTGGGGAGCCTGAAGAGACAATGGTGTTGGGTGTTACGGGATTAGATGCTCTGACTTTGGAAATGAGTAGGGATTAGGTTTACCCTGAGAATCAGCCTGAAGCTGCTTTTTTTGTCATGGGAGCTGATGGATCTGGAGGCTTGCTGCTGGCTAGCAGTGGGATTGGAGATCTCTTGAACTTGTATTCTCTGACCAGCAATCTGTGGGGAGTGGAAGATCCCAAGCAGCTCCTCTCCAGTTCATAAGCATTGTGATTAAAACCTCAGGGCTGAGAATTGCTGGGCCATAGCTGGGATCTAAGTCCTCACTGCTAACAGGAAGGCTGTGAAAGTCCTCTGTGATCCATTCCCATTTTGTGGACACAAGAAAATTAAGAAGAGCATTGCTCTTCTAGATGAGAAGCAAGAAAAAGACATCTTAAAGCAATTAAAGATTACAGAAGCCAAGGCCTTGGTGTTCGTTTGTAGCAGACAAGAACAGATGAGAGCAACAATTGCAATTCTCTTATGCCTGGCTGTAGTTACCCCTAATTTCTTCCCTAGTACTTAAATCACTGCCCATTCCAGTGTGTGGCAGGATTGGCTTGTGTGCTTGTCAGAGAAAATGGATTTTGCTCTTGCTGCAAAATTTGCCTGGCTGCTCACTCTGTGTAGTACCAAATCCATTTGCCTGTGACTCCATTTATATCAGCTATTCCAGGTCTTCTTCTGCAGTTTATGGCACACCATGGTCTGCTTCAGAGAGTTATTTGCATATCAGATGGGAGGCTGGAGGAGTTGGAAGGATCCCTTAGGTCTGGTTTTGAGCTCTTTTAGGGAGCAGATTCCTTGGAGGGTCCTTGGATCTAAAAGCAAAAAGCAGTCATGCACCTGGAAGAGCAGCAGGTATTGGGAGCTGGTTTGTCTGTTTTAAAAACAAGCTGCTTAAGCAGGGAAAGGGGCATACAAATTGTTTTTCCATGTATTTCCATGCAGCCAGGGGGAATAATGGCAGAGGAGCGGCAGGGAAGGGGCTTTGTCATGGTTACAGGCCAGTGGCTGAGAATGTGGGTGGAGCAGCACTCGTCCCGAGTTAGTGACCTCAGCAAATTGGAGCTCAGCCATGGTCAGTATGATAAATGATCTTATTCTGGGTCAAAGAAATGATACCCCACAGGGAGGTGTCCGCAAGGCGGCCCGGGAAAGTGCCGTGCTCCTGGAGCACTGACCCCTTAGTGACCAGTGCCACATATATCTTATTTACTGTGGACCAGAAGGGAATTTTCCATGGTTCACCCTTTATAGGGTTCCCCTATTTCCCTGAAATAATCTCTCAGTTCTGCAAAAAAGGCAAGAAGATGGATGTAATTACACCTTCTGGGTGCCCTTCGAGGCTTTGTGCAGGTTTGTATGTGGATTTTAAGGCAGGGGACACAGAGGTGTCTGGTCCTGGCATGTGTGTGTGAATCCACAAGCAACCTGTGCAGCTCCCTGGGAGCCAAGGGCTCTGTGTCCGTGTCAGCTGGTATCAGGGTTGCACAAAATCCTTCCATGTTTCTGCACCTTTATCCGTTCGTTATGAGATCCTTCCAGTCCAACACCCAGCTTGGTGTTTCTTATTTGAGGCACCTGGTTTCTCTCTGCACACAGTGAGTGCCCTCCTTTCTGAGTTGTCACTGATGGATCTGTCAGGCCCAGGAGGTTTTATTGAGCTAGGAAAGATCTATGGATTTCAGCCCTGCTTTTGAGGGTGCAGATGAACCCAGGCAGCTCTAAAATGGAGTATTAGATGCATTCCTGTTTCAGGGGAAGCTCAGCAGATTCTTCACGAAGGAACAGTTGGGGCAATGCAGAAGATCAGGCCTTGGAGGATTCTCAGGAGGACAGAGCAGACCATGCAGTTCCCTCTGCCACAGCCCAGAATGTTTGTGGTGCAGCTGGGCTGAACGGGAGCTGAGGCAATTGGGTTTTGTGTGCGCTCGCTGCAGTTCCTGCATCCCGTCCTCTTGCGTGACAAGGCAATGACTTTGTGTCACTGCAAGCACACACCTCGTTTTCCTGAGCACTGTTTCGCTGGGTGATCGGTTTTCTGCGTGTATTGTGGGCTTGAGCTCCCATCTGTGCACTTGAACTAAGCAGTTTTCTCAAATGTTTGCTGGTTTTTCTTTTTTTTATTAACTTTAGATTATTTTTTCCTGAGAATTTGGAGAGGGTCGATGTACTGTTAGCACAGGCAGCAGAAGCTGTCTCTGTGTAGGAATAAGACAGGGATTTCCTACCATGTGCTTCAGTCCCTCCTTTGCAGTTTGAGAGTATTTCCGCTTCCTTGGCTGGTTCTTGCCTCTCCTCTGATGCTGCCCATGGTGAGGACAGTTAACGAGAATTAAGAGTGCATTTTTTTATGTGATGTTTGTTTGATGTGAGTGAAATGGAGTAGGCTACCAAAACGATCTCAGTAAGACCATGCAGCAGTGATAAAAATATATCATTACTGGGATAAGCTGGTCTCGAGTTGTTGATGCTGGAGCAAAATGCTATATTGTCTCAGCTCTCACCTGAACCTCCCTCCGGAGCCAAAATGCAGAGCGGGTTTTGCAGCCAAATGACAGCACCTGTAGTACAACTGTGCTCCTGCCAAAGCAGATGCCTCTGTTCTGTGATGGGGGCCAGCTTCAAACCAACACAAGTGTGAAATCGCAGCATTGTAATGATGGTTTAACTTGTTAGCAGATGTGGCTCCTGACCAGGCTGAGATTTTTTCCTTCTTTATATGTCATCTGTAGAGAACCTGCTGTTTGCGTAGCAAATCCTTGGCCTAGGGAGCTGGAAACCTGTTAGAGCCGTAGCATAGTATCAGAAAGAAAATGTCTTAGGAACACTACGTATGTCAACTCTAAGAGATAAGCAGTTGTGCTGTAATTTACCTCTTATTATTTCCATCATGAGAACACAGAGTCCTGACCTGTTGATCAAGACTGCTGTTCGAGGTGCTGAGCTGCAAGATGGCTTCTCCACAGCTCACTTGCAATGGAAGTAATCTTGTTCCTTTTCAATATCTTACTTGTGGGAGATAGTTTTGGTGTGGCTGTGGTCATCTGTCATCCTTTATAATTGATTTGTTCTAGTATTATTGGTGTATAGGACATAGAAAAATGAAGGTGGGTGAAAAAATTCAGTGCTGATAAAGTAGATGAAAGTATTAAGTCCTAAAGTTGGCTGTGGAGAAAGGGTCTTAATTTTTGTACCTTTGGAGTGGGCAAGCTCCAGGCATGCACAGGGGTGTCTGGGTTTTTTTCCTACTGTTTAAATTCTTCAGTATGTGTGTACATGACTTCTGGGTAGGAGTAAATGAATGTAGGCTCAGGTGGGGCTGAAAATAACATTTATTATGGAAGGAGATGGGGCGAGGGAGTCTTCCAGCTCAGCCTCAAATAAATCAGTCCTCTCACCCCTCTGTCCAGGCTGCTTCTAGGTGGCTGCCTTTTATCCAGCTGGTGCAGCATGTTTCTGTTTAAATGATCTCTCCTGAAAGGTCCCAGAGGAAAGGGCTGCTTATTCCATGCAAGGAGAATGGTATATGGCACAGTTCATTGTTGTGTGCCCTGCTGCAAGTGCATAAATATGAAACAGCTCACGGGTGATGCTGCGATGGGGCTGGTGTCCCCTTCACACCCCACTCCCTCTCCTGAAGGCTCTTCTCCATCTTCCTTCCTTTGCAGCTTTCATTTCTTGGTGATGGAGAGTGGGAGCTGTTTGGGTGTGAGATCCTGAGGGCTTGACATTGCAGCAGCATTTTTCAGGGGAAGGTGAAGGTAGTTAACTCTTGTTCTGACAGCTGACCGACTGCTCTGCTGCGTGTGTGTATGTGTGTGTGTATGTAAATACACACCTTCTTAGTGGTGCTCCCTGTCCCCGGTGCATGTTACTAGGAAGGAGGCAGAAAATGGTCTGTTTTGTTCTTTTAACCACATATCATTACGAGGGAGTCGTGGGTTGGCCCCAGGCAGGTGATCCAGCTCACCAGGCAGTTTTGAGGCACAAAGCAGCTCTTTTTGCCCAGATCAGAATGATCCAGTGCTCAGAGGCAGCAGTACCTGTTGTAGTCCAGGAGGCCCCACGGTGGCTTTGGGGTGTTGGGGTCAGAGTGCTGGTTTGGAGGCACCAAAGCTCTGGGAAAGCAGGGAGAACAGAGGGAATCTCCGAGCATCCCCCTCCCCCTTTCCCTGGGAGCAGGGGCCCCCATCTGCTGCTGATCGACATATCCCCATTGCCTAGTTGATGTGCACCTGCCTACACCAGGGCTGTTCATCCTGGATGTGACAGAAGCAATGAGGGTGACGTTATTTGGAAGAACCCCAGTTTGGCTCTGGGTAACATCCGTGATCCCATAAAATCCTGGGGTCAGGCTTGGGCTGAGTCAAGTCATTACAAATGCATTTATTATTGCTGGTCATGAAGCAAACACATGGGGAATGGTACACAGAGTGAATTTAGCTCAGAGAAGCACGTGTGGAAAGGTTCCTCACGACTACAGCGAGCTTACCTGACATAAGAAACCCATCCTGCCATCCCAGCTCCTTCTGGAGCAGGGCTCCAGCCCTCACTGGTGAATTTGTGCCTTCAGAAAGCTTCCTCGCTTCTTGAAAACAAACAAAACTCTTTTGGGGCTTTCAAAGGGCTGTTTAAAGGAGCCCCAGGAGAATAAGTGATTGTGGATTCGGAATGATGAAGTGGTTTGTGGAACAGTGAAATATAGAGGCAAATGCAGCAGAGCTCCACTTTGCAATTTGTCAGCTTCTCTAAACCCTGTAACGGATTGTTCCCCCCCTCTGTCTCTTCTCACCTCTCCAATAGGAAATTAACCGATGCTATCACTAAAGAAATTGTTTTTGCCTCACAAAGTAAAATTGATACTATAAAAACCGGCCAGCAGTGTCTCCTCCTCCTTTTACATGAAGACAAATCCTTCCTGTCACCTACTGAAATGGAAAGATAAAGGCTGAGCTTTAATAAAGAAACTCTAAGCATAAAGTGTAGAAGGAGGGAGCAGGCACAGCATGGGGAACACTCCACAGCTGCAGGTGCGATGCTGAGGGATGCTGTAAATGTCCAAAATGCAACTGTGGGGCAGGGCCCATATGTCTGTTTAATGCATGGCCACGGACAGGTTTGGGCCCCAGAGCTCCCAAAGTCTCCCAAGAATTTGTGCTGGTTTTGGTGCAAAAGTGTCTGTCTTTGCTCCATTCAGGTTCTTAGGCTTGCTTGTTTGGAGTTTTTAAATCTAATTAAAAACACTGAGAATTAGACATAATTTGTTGGGTGACAAGATAATGCACAGGATATAGGATGTGTCAAAGGGACCTGAACATCCGGAATTTGCTGCCAGATTGGTGCTTCAGCAGGAGCTGCATTCATTGTTTGTGGGATGAGTTTTCTGTGGGAAACCTCTTCTGCCAAACCATAGGGACAGGACTGTCTGTGGATTTCTTTGCAGCTATCCCCATCCATCCTGTATGTTCCTCATGTGCTCTTTCGTGGATAAACAATCACTTTGCTCTGGCATCACTGGGAGCCATCAGCTAGTTTGTAAACCCTGTCCTTCCTTCTTCCAGGGGATGTCAGAAACCTGCTTAAGTGGATCAAACAGAATCTGTTGAAAGAGCGACCAGAATTATTTATACAAGGGGAATCTGTGTAAGTACAACTGTTATGAGTTCTCCTTGTGTTTCTCTGTTGATCCCCACAGTTTGGGGGATTTTTCCACTGGGGGGGATTTCCTCTTGAGTAAGTCAATGACCATGAAAACACGGAATTTGCTTAAGTGATAATGGGAGGGATCTCACCCACACCTTGCACTGTCCACAGGGAGCATCTTTTGCAGCCCTTACCCCAGATCTTTAAACCTTAAACATGAAGCAGGGCCATTTATACTTTCTCTTCACTGTCACTTGGAACAGAGTAGCACCTGTATCCTCAATTCCAGGAGTTTTAGCAGGTCTGTCTGTTCCCTGCTGACATCACGGGGACTGAAGCAGTCATTCTGAGAAATGCCAACAAATACTTCTTCTGGGAAATGTATTTTTATTATCAAAATGGGGCCAGCCTCGTGGAGGGGGGGTGGGGAAAAAAAAAAAAGAAGGCAAGAGAAATGGAGCAGAGTGAGCTGTGCAAGCCATCCCTGACTGCGGGGTGGCGCTGGGGGTGTTTAACATTCGTCACGGATCTTTGTGAGCTCAAGTGTGTGCCAGGTCCCCTGGTAACAGGAGAGACAGTTGCAGGACACTGAAGATCAAAGAGGGGGAATCCCTTTGCTCAGAATCAGGAGCTTGGAGTGGATCCCAGGTGTTTAGTGCCTCTGAAAGGGGCACCAGAATGGCTTTCCCTACCTTCACATTGAGCTCTCTGCACTCGACTGTCGTGCGTGGGTTTTAATTACCTGGCTTTTCTGCATCATACGGAAATGCAGTCATCCTGGAGCATCCTCGGAAATGGTGCCTTTTCATTCAAAGGAGCTTTGGGATTGATCCTGCGTCCCCTTTATTTGATCTAGAAAGGGCACAGACTGTACCTGTTTCTACCTGCATGCTAGGATCCCTTTTTTGGCTTTATAAGCAGTCAGCTTGTGATCTGTGCTGTGACATCCCTTGTTCTTAACTATTTGTGGAGCTTTTTAGCAGCCCTGTATCCTAATTATTTCTCTCTATTCTGCAGGAGGCCAGGAATTTTGGTGCTCATCAACGAGGCAGACTGGGAACTAATGGTCTGTACTCCTTCAGTTTGACTTTCTTTGTTGAAAATATTGCTCTCTCTGTTCTGTGGTTGCTCTCTCAGAAGCTATTTCTGATTCTTGCCCCAAGCAAAGCATCTCGTATTTGAGGGGGAAGGGGCAGGCTGGAATCTATCTCCTGTGCTGTGGCTGTTCAAAAGCCTGGAGCCTCTCTCTAACCTGCTGAGTCTCATCGGCCAGACAGGGTCTGAAGAGAGATCATCCTTTTTCCCTGGTCTGGCACTGGGTTTTGCACCTCTTGCTGCTGGCAGGTACCCCCACATGTGGGGTGACAGCGTGGGGGGCACCTGGGACCTTCAGGCCCCACACAGAACCACCTTCCCTGAAGTCAAGTGGTGCCTGGCAGGTAAAGGCCACAGGGAGATTTCAACTCAAACAGGCACCTGGTAAATGTCTTCCCTTCTCAGCCCACTTTTGTGCTCAGACAACAAACAGCCCCTTGCCATTTCCCTGCCTCAGGCAGCCACCTGTTCTGTCAAAACTCCGGTCCAGAAAGCGCTGTGGAGTATGAGCATCAGCACCGTGGCTGATCTTTCACCTTTGCTTCTGTTATGATGGAAACATCAGTCTGTCCCCTTCTGCTCTCCCTAATACTCACCATCTTTTTATGAGCTGTTTTCTCTTTGCAGCTTGTATTTGGAAATGACATTTAAACAATTTTTCTTTTTTTTTTCTTGGCCTGCAGGGTGAGCTGGATTATAAACTCCAGGACCAGGATAATGTGCTTTTCATCTCAACATTGCACGGCGGGTGAACTCCTGAAAAAACAAGAGGATGTAAATCCAAATCCCTGGGAAGAAAAATCTAAACAAAAACCTTAACCCACCCAAACCTCTCTTGAACTGCCTGTCCAGTCTCTGCATCTTCCCACTGCGTTCAGTTGTTGTAGACATCCAAATAAAGCCCTGCCGGCCTGCAGCCTTCTGACCACCGTAACAGCATCCATCTTTTGGTCCTCATTTCATCTCTCCCGACTGCACTTCCAGGTACCCTAACAAGCAGAGAGCACCTCAGCATGTGGGACTTCGTTTTTCTCTGACAGGAGGAAGAGGGATGCTGAACCCTGAGTAGAATAACATGTCTTAACAGGCAGTGAGGTGTTCTGGAGGAGTTGTACCTGTTTTGGGGGAAGGCTGGGGTGCCTCTGCCTTGGTGCTGGGAACCAGGATTCTTTTAACATGATGCTTAATGCTGGTATGGTCTCTGCACCAGCCACGGGAAGGGTGAGGAAGTGCAAGGAAACAAAAGGTGGCTTGACTAGCTTTTCCATGGGGTAGCAACATGACAGCTCCAGAGCCCTCAGAAGTGACTTTCCTCTTGTCATTTATTTATGGGAAGCAGGAGGGAAATTATATTTTGTATTTCTGACCCTCATACTGCTTTCATACTGGAGCTGAGGCAGGGTGAAGTACTGGCCCATGAATAACATCAGTTTATAATGATTTGGTTGGAGGGGAAACAAACCTTCACCCGGCCTGAGACAGCACAGAGTGATCAGGGCAGCAAATGATCTTTCTGTCACCATGATAGACAGAATTGATCGGGCTGCATTGCATTCTGTGCAGGTGGGAGCTGCAGCCTGGCTGGGGAAGGGCTGGGGCGGGAGATGCACAGTTAAAGTGCCAAGACCTGAGAAAGTCAGTGGCTTTTAACCCTTTTTGTCAGTGGGAGGGAGAGGCTTTCTGCTGCATGCCCTGAGGAAGTCCTGTGAGCAGTGTGGAAGTGGGTGTGTGTGGCTCTGCTAAGGCACGGGTGTTGTTGGCTTTCCAGAAGTTTCCTCAGATAGACGGACTGGCCCTTGCCAGGCAGGAGGCTTTGGTGAGAGCAGAGGGACAGGGTCAGAGAGGATATAGCATTGGCACCAACAGGTCTGAAGCGTGCTGTATGAGCTTCCAGGAGTGCCTGACCAGGATTGTGCTCCCCCCTGCCCTGCTCACCTGTTTCAGCATGGCTCTGGCAGCATGCAGAGGTCCCCGGTGGCAGCTCCTGCCTGAGCTGTTGTCGTGGAGCAGAGGGCTCACCGGTGCTCAGTCGGTGCATCTCAGAGCTGATCTGCACCAGGTACTGCTCTGAGAGCCCTCGATCTTCAGGAGCTGCTGAGGAGGTGGGGAGCAGCCAGTGCACCAGCCCCTGCTCAGGCAGCCTGGCCCAGCACCCCGAGTGCTGCGCACAAGGAGCCTCTCCTGCCCTGCGCCTGACGGAGGAATTCCTGTGTCTGATGTGAAGAGAGTAATTCCCTCAGCTGACTTCTTCACTGACTCCTCTCTCACGTTTACCCCTCCACAACCTAGGTAACTAAAAGCACCCAGAGCCTATGATGCTGCTGCATCTGAGGAGCCCCAGCTTCAGCCCAGGGCTGGTGAAAAACCGATATTCAGCCTTTTCCAAATCCAGCCACAGCAACTTTAGTCCAGCTAACGCCATTCGTAAATTACACAGACGGGCCAAAGGCTCTTCTCTGTCCCGAGTTCCTGGCCCTTAGCTTAGCTGGGCCCGGACAGTGGAAGGGCATTCCAGGTGGTGGTAGGAGCTGGCTGAAAAACAAGGAACCTGTGTGGTGTGCGGCTTGAAACAGACTGAAACACAATGGGAAAAAGCAGGTTCGTCTTCAGCGCTGCTGCCTGCCCTTCCTCTACCCTGCCTCTGTGCCTTAGGCTGGGCTTGTCTGTTCTCATCCCTCCCAGCTGTTTGCTCAGAGAGGATGGGTTCCTTTCCCGGGAGCTGTTAGTCCCCTCGATAGTGCAGGTAGACCCAGGTGGCTTAGCTCCTGATGTAGTAAAAGCTGCCAATCACTGCTAAAAAAAGCTAGAAATGGGAAGATGAGAGAAGGGAGAGGGGTGGAGAAGAGGGGTACAAGCAAAATCCTGTAACAACAGCAACAAAAAGTTTCTGGAATAAAAGCCTTTTAAAACATTCTCTGCCTCCAGCTTTGTCCTACATAGGCTCTTGGTGAAATTCTGCTCGGATCTTGTAATGCTTCCTTCCTCCTCCTGGGTTTCCTTGGCAGCCCCGGCCGAGCCGCTTGGCTGGTGGATTCATAAAGCCTCTCTGTTNGAGACCCGGCGCAGTCGGAGCGGCCTCCGTGTGCCCGGCGCCAGCCGGGGCTGCGGCAAGAGGACCAGAAGAGTGTCCCGGTGCAGGGGGCCGGGCGCACGCCGAAATACGTTAAATGAAATTAGGCCGCAATGTTAAAATAGATAAATAAACATAAGAAGGATAAACCAGGATGGAGCCGCAGGGCCGAAGCACCCGTCCGCCGCGCCCCGCTGCGGCCCCACCGCCCCCGGCAAAGCGCCGGTGTCCGAGGCTCGGCTCCTGCCCGGTGCCTGCCCGGTCGGGGCTGGCCGTCTCGGTGATGACCCGGTCAGTATTTGACGCATTAAGACCGAGCACCCTCGGCCGCGCCGAGCAGAGCGGAGCCGCCGCTGGTGTTCCCTTAGTTTTCCTGAAATCCTGGCCGCGACCCCCGGGACGCAGTCGGGAGCGGTTACCTGCCGTGCCCCGGGCCCGGGGAAGGTCCGTCCTCTGTCCTTTGCCCCGAGAACCGTCCTGGAGCCACGCCGGAGGAGGTGAAACCTCTGCTACAGATGTCCAGACACAATTCTTGGTTCGTACGGCTCCATCGCACAAGAATTGCGTTTGGACAATCAGGAGCGGAGATTCCCATCCCGGGCTCGCGGGATCTTCCAGGGGGAATCCGGCTGGAGCCTGGAAAAGAAGGACACACGGGCCCTGAGCCGGCTCCCGCCGCCCCCCGCTCCCGCTCCCCGGCCCTGCCGTGCCGCTGCTCCAGCCACGACAAGTTTCGAGTGCAGACGCGGCGTTTCACATCCCAGGTTGCATTTAATGGCACCGCGAGGAGTTTAATTTTATCTACTCGTTTCTTACCCCTCAAAAAAAGAAAAATTTAAAAAGCAACCCTATTAAAAAAAAAAAAAAAAAAAG
>VZRQ01002562.1:181023-202458 GCA_013397975.1 Machaerirhynchus nigripectus
TTTTTTTTTTTTTTTTTTTTTTTTTTTTTTTTTTATCTCTCTCCTCCTTGCTGCTTTCTGCTCCACTTGTAATAAAGAAAATATCTTGGCTGGTCTTAGCCAGTTGCTTGGCAACCTCAATAGAAAAAAAGAGAACAGAATGTAACCAATCCCGAGACAACCGAAAGATTTTGGTGACATGTGACCTCTCGGAAAAGGGCAGCCTTAAACTGTCCCTTCTGTCCTTTGCTCTGACCATTAGGGTCTCTTGCCCTCCCCCCTTCCCCCCCACCCCCGGTTCCTTACACCAATAAATATGGATTAGTGAAATACTTTTTCCCACACTGATGAAAAGCCGGGATTGATCTTTCCACCTCCTTTATCTACCAACCTGACAAGTTTCTAAACAAAATTAAGAGGGAAGAGGCGAAAGGAGCCATCCCAGGTTGGGCGGCCGGGGACGGATCCTGCCCCGCCGTGGGGATGGGGGGTCCCCGACGGGGCGCTGGCGCCGGCTGGGTCGGGCTGCTCTGCTCAGCCGCCGGCCGGACCCGCTCTCTGTGTGCTGGGGAGCCCCTTGCATGGCACCAGCGAGTTTAAGAAATGAAATGTAGCTCTTCTAACCCAAAAGGGAAAAAAATAAAGCCCTGGCCAAGCCCTGCACTCCCTCGATGGGCGCCTGTGTGTCCTGGGGAGACCTGTCCTGCTCCTCACCGCGGAGCCCCAGCGCTCGCGGGCGGTCGGGGAAGTTGTCTGCAAATTTCATCCTGGAAAAAAAAAAAAACCCACAACATGATGTCATTGGCTTTCTAGTGTATCCCGCCGGCGCCCCTCCACCTGCCGCCGGGCTCTGCCTGGCCATGAGCCTCAGCACGACCACGAGCCTCGGCACGACGGTCAGCCTGGACACAGCCGTGAGCCTCGGCACGGTGGTCGGGGATCAGGCTCCCGCCCTCCGGCAGCCCCGGCTTTCCCAGGCTCCCGGTGCGGTGAATGCCTCCTTCACCAGCAGTTCCCCACTTCCCCAAAAAGCATCACCTTGCCAGCTCCCTTCCTCCCATCAGCTGCCAGGAAAAAAATTAGGGCAAGGACAGGGAGCGAGAGCAAAACCAATGAACTTGTTTCCAGCTTTTCCTTTCGATCAGCCGTCCAGCACCGGGAGAAAAATATTTCTCCTGTAACAAAACTCTCCTCTCCGTGCAAGCTCCGATCCCTTCGTCACTGGGACACTGGCTGGAGACACGGGCTCAGCTCGGCAGCGGAGGACACTGTAAGTTGGGCGTCTGCTTAAACAATTTCCTGGCTTTTTTTTTTGGTGGGTGGGTTATGCCACGGTTTAGGGGCTGAGACCCACAGGGATGAAGGAGGAGGGTCGGAGAGGGAGCAGTTGCAAAGAAGGGGGTTTGTGGGGGGCGCAGGCTGCGAGGTGCGGGCAGGGTGGGCACCGGCGCGGTGCCCGTGCCGGCGGTGGCCGGTGGTGCTGGGTGCCGGCAGCCCCGGGGTGCACAAAGCCCCTTTGAGCTGCTCACAGAGGAGCTGCTGATCCCTCGGCGGCCCTCGGAACCGGGACTGGCCACTGCAGAGGAGAATGGAACTCTGGCCCTGGACACTCGGGAGGGCTGACGGGGAGGGGAGCTCAGGGGTCTGCGTCTGAGCATCCCCTGGGTCAGGGACAGCTGCCCATGGGGGGCCTGGCCCCAGTCTGAGTCCTGATCCATGGGGTGCCCAAAGGATGGGCTGGTCCCTGGCCAGCCCCGCTGGACTGGGGAACTGTGGGGAGCAGGGGGTGCCCCAGCCACCTCACGTGGGGATGGGGGACTCACCCCCTCCCACCATGGGTCATGGTGACATCCACGAAGCCACCACATTGTGGTCTCCAGGGTGGCCGCGGGGAAGGCTGCAGTACGGACTGGGGTGAAGAGTCAGGTGGGAGCAAATGGGACCCAGTGGCGCCTGCGGGGGCCCGATGGGACCCAGTGGGAGCCGCTGGGATCCAATGGGACACAGTGGGACCCGGTGGGCCCTGGCAGCCCTGCTGCTGAGGCCGGCTAGCCAGGCACAATACCACGGCCCGTCTCCTGAGCCGCCGCCGAAGCCCCTTTCCCAGCGTCGAGCGCCTTTGTCTCGCCTTTGTGATGGAAAGAGCCCCCCCTCCTAAATCACTGCCCTGACACCCCCATTGTCTCCTTCCCGGGGAGGTTTGAAACTTCCCCCCCGCTCTCGAGGTCAGGAATGTGGCCGGTTTCTATTGGGACGGAGGAGCAGGGCTGGGTGGGGGGCTGTGGGGTCACGCCGGCTCGGCGGGTCAACCCGAAAACAAAACCTTTTGAAATACCTACTCTCCATCACTGCCAACATTGTCCCCTGCCAGCGGGGGCCTGGCACGGCCCCTCGACGCCTCCAGNGACAGAAGGGTATTGTGCCGAAGGGGACAGCTTTGTTTTCGGCCACAGCTGCCCCGGGTTGGGACGGGACCGACCATCAGCCCCTGTGGGGGGAGAGGAGGGAGGGGACGGAGGGGACGGGAGTGCGCGGGTCAGCACATCACAGGGGGGACCTGGTGTGTCGGGTACCCCTCTGTTGCTGTCCCTCTGAGAGGTGGCATTGGGGGACAGTGGGCAGCTCCCTGTTGTCTCTGGAGTGAAGCCTCAGGGTGTGCAGCCTCTCCCTGCCCACTGGGGCAGTCTAGCTTTGGTTTCCTGCCTCAGTTTCCCCTTGCTGCGGGAGGTGTCCCTCTGCCCACTGGTAGGTGCCTGGGGGCCACGGCGCTGCTGGCCCTGATGCCAAAACGTGTGGTCTAGACTGGGGAGAAAAGGGACCATTCTGAGGCTGAACCAGCTGTGCCACCCAGGAGGGTCAGGATTTGGCCACTGCAGGGCTTGAATGTGGCTCCAAGGGTGGCAGTGCCTTGCAGGTGGAGTGGAGCATGGCCCTGGCTTCCTGCTCCCAGCAGGACATGAGGAGGGACCCCCAGGAAGCCTTCACACTCCCAGAATTTCACAGCCCACCAGAAAGACCCCAGTCTGTCTCCCAGTGGGCTGAGGTTTGGGGGACACTGGCGGTGTGTCACTGCCCCATTTACAGTGGCGCAAGTCCCCCTTTCCCCACAGCCAGGATGAGAATGCTGTTCCCATCAGCCTCCATCTCCTCTGGCACAACATCTCTCGGGTGGGCCAAAATCCCCCGGGTGACCAAAATCCCTCCCAGGATGGCCAGAATTCCTCCAAGATGGCGTAAATTGCCCTGTATTTTTCTGTGTGGGAAGAGCTGGAGTTTTTGCTCACTGCAGAAGCAGCCTGCAAGGAGGAAAGTGGAGCAGCGCCCATGGATGTGATGGGTTTAGCAGAGACCTGGAAGGGGAAGGGAGCACTGAGAGGGGAGCGCTAGCCTCCTGAGCTACCCAACAGCTGGGAAAACATCTGGAGCAGCTGGAATGCCTCAGGATGAGGGGCTTGTATAGCAGAGGGTATGGTGGTTTCACAGGCACTTCCTTGGTTCCAGAGTTCCCCCTGGACAGGCACTTGCTGGAAGGCTGAGAAGTGGTGGGGAGGGCTCTGTGCCTCAGTTTCCCTAGCAGGAAACAGGGCTGATGTTTTGAGGTTGGAGAAGTCAAGGGGAGGTATGGAGAAGGCATGTCTGGAGGGGACAGCATCACTTGGGCAGTGTCATGGCGTGGGAATGGGGACCCTTGGGGGTACTATGGACTTCGGGCAGCCTGTTGGGACCCCAGGATGTTTTTTCTTGTGAAATAAGATTAATAAAAACTTTTGTTGACCAAGGGATTTGTACCAGCCCCGGCCGTGTACATGCACACAGAATCTCTGCATTTATAGATACATATATATATACACACACACACATATCTTTATATATTTGCCTTTTGCAACCAAGGTTGAGCCTTTTAAAGCAGAAAAATATGATGTTTGAGGAACCTGGAGCTTTTCAAAGGCTTTGTTGAAAATCCTAGAAAATTTCAAGGAAGGGGTGGAGAGAGGTGGGAGGCGACCAAAATCCTCATCCCTGGGTCCAAAAGCAACTTTTTCCTGTAAAAAAGAGGAAACATACTCATGTAAACATTGTGCAGTGCTGCTCCTGCCTGGAGCCTTAGGGATGGGAAAGTGGTTTTCCAGGCAGGATGCTTGCAGGCCTGATGCTGGCTCTGTGTTGCAGGTATCACCATGAGTGCATGGCACCGTGAGGATGTCCTGAGCCCCATGGGGACACCCTGGCCCCTGTGGGAACCTGCCACCTGCCTTCCAGTCCCGCTCGTGGGGCGCAGGAGCTGTCACAGCCCTGTGTCAGCAGTGTGGTGCAGATGGAGATGCTGAGCCACAGCACGGAGCTGGGTGGGTCCGTCACCCTGAGGACCACAGAGCAGGTGCCCTGACAGGTATCCCCATGTCCCCCTTCTCCCCGAGCTCACCCAGGATTGTTTTTCCATTGCATGCCCAAAGCTGCTTTTAAGGTGCCACTTGGCTCTCAGTGGGCTCTGAGGGTACATTGTATGCCTGGCAGCAGCCAGGATGTGGGGGGAAGGCAAATTGCAAAGGCAGGGATAATTCTGACCCCAGCTGAGCTTGTGAGGACAGGCACAGGATGCTCTGTCCCTCTGCCAGTCCCAGCCTGTCTGTGTGCAGCAGATTTCACTGGCCCATGCCTCAGTTTCCCTATGTCACAGTGGTGGGCCCCCTTCCTCTGCCTGCTTTGGGGGTGATGAGGCTGTGGGAAGGGCAGTCTCCTCCTCTGCTCTGGAGCCCACGGCCAGGGAGTGTTGGCAAGGGCTGCAGCAGGGCAGTGGGGCCGTGGCTGGGCTTGGATGGGTGAACTGTGTGGGGTGTTCGGGGAAGGGCATGTCCATGTGTGACCCTGAGAGAGGATGCAGGGATGGAGGGATGTGGGGATATCAGGATGAAGAAGGGAAGGGATGCAGGGATAAAGAGAAGAAAGGGATGCAGGGATGAAGGGATGAAGAGATGAAGAAGAAAAGGGATGCAGGCATGAAGAAGAGCAGGGATGAAAGAATGGAGGGGTGAAGGGAAGGGGGGATGTGGGGATCAGGAATATAGGGATGATGGGATGCAGGGATGAAGAAAGAAAGACAGGAAGAGAGGGTTGTGGGGACGTGGGGATCAGATCCAGTTCGGACAAACCCCGGGCTCCCCACCGACAGCCGGGACGGGCGGTGCGGCGGCGCCGGGAGGTGGCAGCAGCGGCCGAGCGCGGGGCCTCGGTGCGGGGGCGGTGCCGGCGGGGGGTGTCCCCGAGGGACGGGGGGGCTCCCCGGGCATCCCCGCTACTCTGCGGCCCTTGCTGCGCCCTCACCCCTTCCCTGGCCGCGGGGCCGTGCTCGAGGGCTCCGCCGGAGGGGAGAGGGGCTGCCCCTCGTTCAGCCTTCCCGGAGGGATGCACATGGGTGGAATCCCGACACGGACGCGGGAGGGTCCGACTGTGCTGGGCTCTTGGGCTCCTGCCCCTTCCCGCAGCTTCTCCATGGCTGGGAATTCCCGGCTGCGCTGGCGCCGAGCCCTTCCCGAAATACGTGTCCGAGCTGGGACTGTAAACAGCATTTTTCTCTCCTTGCAGTCATTGCCGGGTCCTGTGCGTCCCCCACTGTCTCTGTTGCTTCTTTCAGGTGTTCCTGGATTGTTCATTTCCCGGCCCCTCTGCTGCCCCCTGATGGAGCCCCCCCCCCGGGGGGACACAGGGAGCCAGCGAGAGCAGCCGCCTGGGGCACCCCTCACCCCGATGCAGGTGGGCACAGGTTTGGCCATGTGTGGCATCCACCCATCCCTCACCAGGGCTCTGGTGCCACCACAGTGAGATGTACCTGGCATTACTGGTGGGGAGCACGGAGTTACTGCTTTGCAGGACGTGACCACCTCCAGGCCTGTGCTTGCTCTGGGAGCTGAGCTGTATTTATGGACTGGGTGGAAAACCAGAAGGCTTGGTCAAATGTCCCACAGGCCCCGGGCCTACCCCTGTCCGTGGCTTGGACAAGTCACAAACGCGCCTGTGGGGCTGCAAATGGTCAGCCATGGAGGACAGCCTGGGTGGAAAACGGCTCAGTGGAGTGGGCTGCCTTGGTGAGGACGACAGCCATGAGGCCACTAAGCCACCACTCACCGTACAAGCCCCCCTCACGATCCCCTTGTCCATTATCCATCATCCTGGCGTGATGCCCCGGCAACCAGCGCCCCTGGCCATGTTCCCCCAAACCATGAGCCCCCCCATCCCGTTGCCCACCCACCCACGCCGTGCAGGCACGGTGGGGACCCAACGGGGGTGCTGGCCAGGGGCACATGGGGATGCCCAGGAGCATCCTCGGGGAGGGGGTCCCGGGGTCTCTCGCCCCCTAGCCGTGGGCTTTGCGGGGCTCTGCACCGATATCAACTCTATTTAAGGAAACCCGACCCAAACACACCCCCATGGCTTGCGGCGGCGGCGGGGCCGGGCCGGGGGCGGGGGGTGCGCTGAGCGCGGCGGGTCCCAGCCCGCCCCTTCCCCGCCCGCTGCCTCCGCCATGGGCGCCGCGGGGCCGCTCTGCGCCCTCCTTCTGCTGCTGGGCACCGGCACCGGGACCGGCACCGGGCCAACCGCACCGCGCCTGGTACTCGCCCTCCTGGCCCGGAACGCGCAGCACTCACTGCCGCACTGCCTGGGAGCCCTGGAGCGCTTGGACTACCCCGCGAGCAGCATCGCCCTGTGGTGAGGGAGCGGGACCCCCGGGGGTAGCCGGGACGCCGGGGGGTAGCGGGCACCCCGCGGTACGGAGAGGGCTTTAGGGGAATGGGCATCGCGGGAGGAGCCGGGATGCTGGAGTCACAGGGACCACGGGGATAACGGGGAGCCCCGGGAAAATGGGGATAGTGGGGGGAAAGGAGGGTCCTGGTTGATAAGGGAGACTGTGAGGGGAATGGAGAGCCGAGGATGGCAGAGACCCAAAGGACAATGCCGGGGGGGAACTAGGGAGAGTGGGGGAACTGGGGGCTCGGGGTGATCTTGGAGTAACAGGGGCCTGGGTGGACAGAACACAGATTCGAAGGAATTGGGTTCTGCGGGGAATGGGGATCCTTAGGGGACAGGGACCTTCGGGAGGAACAGGGACCCAGCTGGTAGCAGCACCCCCAGCCCCAAAATGTTAGGGGTGGCTCTGCCCGGCGTGTGGGATCCAGCAGGGAACCGGGAGGGGCTCGGGCTGCCCCACGGCGAAGGGGCAGGACCCCCGCCTTTTCCCTGAGGAAGCTGTGGGGTTGATGAGGGAGGGGAGCCCTGGGCACGAGGGGATTCTGCATCATTAGGGACAGACGCTGCCTTTCCCTTCCTGCAGGGCTCTCACTCAGCCCCCCTTTCCCAAAGACACCCTCGAAGCCCCCTTTATCGTGCTCGGGGTTGGCTGGAAGAGCAGTCGCCTGTCTCCGTCGCGCCACTTCTGTCTCTCGCCTGAGCTTGTTGGAAACTTTTCTGCAGCTGCTTTTGCGGGGAGCTGAGGCTGGGGCTGGCGGAGGAATCCTGGCAGGGCTGGGGCGGGGGTCAGCTGCCGGTGAGGGAAGAGCGGGGGGTCCTCGCCTTTACTCTCTGCAACCCCCGGTAACCCCCAACCACAGGACCCTGCGGGGTGTTTCAAGAGCAGCCCGTGGAGCTGGGGGGACACAGATCCTGCCTTGTCCCCTGAATCCATCAAATCCCCATGACACCAGTGCCTGGGGGATGTCCCAGGGCTCTTTGACAGCTCAAGGGTGCCGAAGAGTGTGGGGACTTGGGGTTTGGCCCAGTGCAAGGTGGGCTCAGCCCTGTCTGTGCTGGGGTCTCTGTGAACATTGTTATGAGGATGGGTGGGAGAGCTGGGAATGGTGATAGTGCCTGGCAAAGGGAATGTTCAGGAATGAGGATTTTTTGCTGCCTGTTGAGTCCTTTCCTCTCACTGCTGGAACAGTGGGACGCACAGGGGTGCTGTGGGGTGCGGGGGCAGGGGGACAAAGCGACTGTGCTGCAATGCTCATGGTGGGCAGTCACAAGGCTGGGGTGAGGAGAACAGGCTGCCACTGGCCTGCAGGGATGAGGGGCAGGAGCCGTGGAACAGCCTGGCTGGTGGTGGCACCGGGAAAGAAATTACCCGTTGGCGTTCCCCCTCCTGCCTGTGCAGCCTTGGTTCCTTCAAATTACGTTATGTTCCCAAGCAAGTCTGTCAGTGGCTCAGTCTTTTGACCCCGTGAGCATTTCTAGTGCAGGGTGAGGTCCTGGTTGTCCCTTTAGAAGGACCCCCAGAGGCTGATGTCCCCTCACCCCAGGTGCGCAACAGACCACAACCTGGACAACACAACAGCAATGCTGCAGGAGTGGCTGGGGGCAGTGGGGAAGGACTATCACTCGGTGGCCTGGAAGGTGCAAGAGGAGCCCAGGTGAGGCTGGTTGAATGCTGGTGGGGGGCAGGTGTGGGCTGTGAGGGGCTCCTGGAGCAGCATCAACTCTCCCTGGCCGGGGAGGAGGAGGAGGCAAAGCAGAGTGGGGCTGACTCAGCCTGCCGGCACAAACAGCCTGCACAGAGTTTGTGCATTCCCAGCGAGCGAGGTTAACCCCTGCCTCCCTCTGCCCAGCTCCTACCCTGATGAGCTTGGTCCCAAGCACTGGAGTGACAAACGCTATGAAAACTTGATGAAGTTGAAGCAGGAAGCTCTCACCTATGCCCGGGAGCAGCAGGCAGACTACATCCTGGTAAGGGACATGGGGCCCTGGTGGGCTGGGGGCTGAGGTGGGCTTCTCCATGTCTCCAGAACCTGTGCTGTCTCTGCAGTTTGTGGACACTGACAGCATACTGACCAACAACCAGACCCTCAAGTTTCTCATGGCGCAGAACAAGTCAGTGGTGGCCCCCATGCTGGACTCGCAGACCTTCTACTCCAACTTCTGGTGTGGCATCACACCCCAGGTACATCCCCAGAAATCCCTGGAGAATGAGACACCCCCATGGTGGAGGAGCCCTCCACCATGGAGGCATTGTGCCGGTGTGCCGCAGGGATATTATCGCCGGACAGCTGACTACTTCCCCACCAAGAACCGGCAGCGCGTGGGCTGCTTCCGTGTCCCCATGGTCTATGCCACCTTCCTGATTGACCTGCGGAAGGAGGAGACCTCGCAATTGGCTTTCTACCCGCCCCATCCCAACTACACCTGGGCCTTCGATGACATCATCGTCTTTGCCTACTCCTGCCAGGAGGCTGGTGAGGGTGATGGGGATTTTGGGGGGTGCAGGGGCTTGAGGGGGCTGTGCTGCTCACCTGTCTCACCCGGCAGGTGCGGAGGTCCATGTGTGCAACCAGCACCACTTTGGTTACATCAATGTTCCCGTGAAGGCCCACCAGACACTGGAGGATGATCATGCCAACTTTGTGCATCTCACACTGGAGGCCATGGGTGAGTGCCCACAGGTGGAGAGGTCCTGGAGGCCTCTAGGTCCTGATAGGGCTGTCAGCCCTGGCTCCCAGCCAGGGGAATCTGGGCTCCACTGAAGGGTGTCTCCTCTCTCCACAGTGGATGGTCCCCCCATGCAGCGCTCCAGGCACATTTCCCTCCTGCCCAGGCCACTCACAAAAATGGGCTTTGATGAAGTAAGTGCCCAGTGGAGCTGCTTGTGTCCCCCTGTCCATCCCTCTGGTTGCATCCATCCATGGCAAAGCCCGAGCCCCTGGCCCCATCCTGCAGTAGCCAGGCAGGCTATGTGTTCCCCATGTGTTGGGGCTCTCCCCTTCCTCTCCAGATCTTCCTGATCAACCTGGTGCGGAGGCCAGACCGGCGGCAGCGAATGCTGGCATCTCTGCAGGAGCTGGAGATTGCTCCACGGGTGGTGGATGCTGTGGATGGGAGGTGACCATGGGAGGACCACTCAGCCAATCCCCTGGTGTTACTCTGGGGAGGGGGCAGGGAGTGGCTGAGGGGACACCTTGCTGATGCAGCCCCTCACCTTCCAGCACTCTCAACAGCAGTGACATCAAGGTGCTGGGTGTGGACCTGCTACCTGGGTACTATGATCCCTTCTCTGGCCGCACGCTCACCAAGGGCGAGGTTGGCTGCTTCCTCAGCCACTACAATATCTGGAAGGAGGTATGGGGCCACAGCGGCCATGGGGTTCCTAAGGGCCACCAGCAGTGGGCAGGGACCCTGTGAGCATCACAGATGTCTGGAGGACCTGGGGAGAGGGGTGTCCTGCAGGGTCAGTGGCCCCCATATGGCCCAGCATGGTGCTGGGATAGGCTTACACCTCTGTCCCCTCCCCCAGATCGTGTCCCAGGGGCTGGAGCGGTCAGTTGTCTTAGAGGATGATGTGCGCTTCGAGGCTGCCTTCCCAGCACGGCTGCAGCGACTGATGAAGGAGCTGGAGCAGGCACAGCAGGACTGGGACCTCATGTAGGTGCTGGGGTCAGGGGGTTGTGGGGTGGGGGTCCCCAGGGCTGGCTCTCATGGTTCCCTGGCCACCCCACAGCTACCTGGGGAGGAAACAGGTGAACGACGAGGATGAGGCACCTGTGAAGGGCGTGCGGAACCTAGTGGTGGCCGGGTACTCATACTGGACACTGGCCTACGCCATCTCCCACCATGGGGCACAGAAGTTGCTGGCCACCAAACCCCTCTCCAAAATGCTGCCAGTGGATGAGTATCTGCCCATCATGTATGACAAGCACCCCAAGTAAGGAGCAAGTTGTGCGGGAGGGTGCTGGCCTGGCCATGCCAGTGTGGGACCATGTGTTTCTTCTCCACTGTCACCACCTCACCCAGTCCCCCCTCCTTGCAGGCATTACTCATGCTGGAGGAAAACATCTGTAGCATGAGCTCATTCCCAGCCGGCTGCTGCCTGGCCACTGGCCGCTGGAAAATGGCCCTCTGCCAGCATGGGGTGGGGGAACAGGAACGGAGCTGGGGCTTGATGTGGGCCCTGCACAGGGTCTTGGCCCCATGGCAGTGGGTGGGGAGCAGCCCCCTGTACCCTGGTGCTGGGGGGCTGTGTGGCTCCCCGCCCCTGGTTGGGGGTCTCAGCCCTGATTTGGAGCATTTTCCTGCCCCTCTATGGGGTGGGGGTCAGTGGTGAGGCTTTGTCTGGGGAGGGGGAGGCAATTTAGTGGGCAAGTGAGCACCAGTGGGTGGGTGTCATGGGAGAGAAGGGATTGGGAAACCCAGTGAGCAGGATGGAGAAACACAGGGATCAGGCATGTAAAAGGCAGACTGGAGGTGGACAGAAGGGCAGATTAGTGCTCTGGATGTGCACCAGGAGCAGCTGGAAGCCCCCTGCTTGCAGGCATAACAGCATCAGACAGCCCTGGCTCAGGGCCAGCTGGATGCTGTGCCAGAGACCCACTCCATGCCAGAGCCGGCCCCAGCCGGTGGGGAGCGACAGGTCCTGTCCTCTCTGTAATCCCTCCACAGTCCCTCCCCAGCCTTCCCTGGCTCCATGCCTGGTACCTCACATCCCTCCCTATCACCTGCCCTGCATGGAGCCTTCTCCGGGTGGTTGATATGGTTTCCCTAGTGTTTTTTCTCATCCGTGCCATGCTCTGTAAGCCAGTTTCTCCTCTTGGATCTGCTCCACTTTCCCCAGTGAGGATTACAAGCGGCACTTCACCCCACGGGACTTGCTGGTGTTCTCAGCTCACCCCCTCCTGGTTTATCCCACTCACTATGCTGGGGACAGCAACTGGCTGAGCGACACCGAGACCTCCACCATCTGGGATGACGATGCCAAGAAGACTGACTGGGTTGGCTCACAGAAGACTCAGAGGGATTCACGGGGCAGTGCTGGCCACCTCCGCGCCACGGCCCGCGACGAGCTCTGATGGTGAGCAAGGCTGTGAGACCCGGGCACAGGGGACAGAGCAGCTGGGGAGTGTCTCCCTGCAAGTGGGGTGTTCAGATGTGTCCCACATGCCTAGTTTGTTTTTGTCATGGGGCAGCAACTCTCCCCATCAGACTCAAAGCATTGGGAAACAGAGACCAGACTGTCTCTTCCAGGTAAGGAAAGGGGTGGGGACACAGATGTCCCATGTGGGGCTGCACTGGGCTGGAGGGGACCAGGGGACAGGGCCCTCCATGTCCCCGAGTCCATGCTGCTCCCCAGCCGCTCAAGTGAGGAAGGGAGAACGCTCCTTTGCCTGCTGCCAAAGTCTCCTCAGTGTGCAAAGAGCTGGGGCATCTCCCAGGGGAATGTTTCACCCCAACATTTCACCCCAACAGCTTGCTCCTCTCAGAAGTGGATCTCCTTGGGGCTGTGCATCTGTGGGGTGGCCATGCAGTCAGGCAGGCAGGCAACCCACACTGGCTCAGCCCCAGGGCAGCATGGCCACAGTTAATGCCAGGTCAGACTTTTTCTGCCTGAGGTTGCTTGTCCTGGCAGCAGAACTGCCCTGGGAGCTGCCAGACTGGGGGAGGCTGGAAAACAGCCCTCCCACTGCCTCAGCTGCAGGTGTGAACACATCGAGGCTGCTCCTGCTGTGGCCACTAATGTCTGTGTCCATGCCTCTCTAGGTTTGACGGATTGTGATCCAGCTAGGAGCACCGCAGGCAAGGACCTGATACTGCTCCCACTCAAGAGATGCAGCTGCCCTGGACGGAGTCCCACAGGGTTCTTTGAATCTGCATGCGACAAATCCACCCAAGGCAGGATTTGCCCCAGGAAAGCCTTTCCCTGCCAAGTAGAGAGACCAGAGGAGCGCTGTGCTCCGTCTCTGCTGAGGACACATCTCCAGGACAGTCCCGAGTGATGCCAACTCTGCCATCGCCCACCAGCCTGGACTTCGGGGAGTGGACTTTGGTCTGGCACACGTGGTGGCCTCCGGCCATTGACCGGGCTTGTCCCTTGTACCATGGCAGAAGCCCAGGGAGGATTAAAGCAGACTGTTTGAGCTGATGTGCTGGGTGCTGGCATTGCCCCAAGTCTCCAGGGCATTACCGCACTGGGGTCACCTCGGTTCTGCAGGGGCAAGGGTCTGGCAGTTCCCCCAGCTGGGAACTCTGGGAATTAAATTTGTAAGGGGGAAAGAGAGGGAAGGAGAGAGATGGGGTGGGCAGGAAGACTGACGCTCACCCTGGGAGTCTGGGTGGGAAAGGTGGGTGGCACCTCCACAGAGCTCAGCTCTCCCCTGGGAATGGAGGTGATGGAGCAGCAGGTGGAGGCCTTGGTAGCACACACCCACAGTGTGAGACTACCACGTGATTCAGGAAAGCATCATTTGGGGCAGGTGGAACAGCTACAGCAGCGACCTCCTGAAGGAAAACCACCAGCTCCAGATCACATGGGACCTGAAGATCCGAGTGGATCTACCGGAGAACAGGGAGGAGATGGCCAGGTGTCTGTTCTGCAAGTGCAGGGTTCCAGCCAGTATAGACATGGGTGAGAAAGGGATGATATGCTGGGGACACTTTCGCTTCCCAGCTTTTCCCCTGGTCCCACACAGCCTCAGTGCTCTGGGAGGAGCTCGGGTGCTGGGATGGAGCAGAAGGTCTGGCGCCAGCTGGAGCAGAGGATGGAAGCAGCAGCAACACAGTGGTATACATCACCCAGCAAGTATCCCAGTGCTTGTTCCAGTGCCTGCTGGGATGCAGGAGAGGAGCTGCCTTTGCTGGGTGTCTCAGTACTTGTGGGATACCGAGTTGGCCAGGACATGCCGGCACAGTCCAGGACTCTGGGACACAGCAGTGAGGACACACTGCCTTGGTCAGGCCTTTGGACTCTACAGAAGTAGCTCCTATTGCTCTCCATTTCTCACTAGAAGCCTCCCTCCAGACTGTGCTGGTCAAACACAGATGGGAACATGGATTTGAGCTGCAGTGCCAAGGACAACCCAAGCTCGGCAGGTGGCGCATGGAAGAGAAGCAGGAGCAGGGCAGAGTCAGGGTGAGGGTCTATTTAATTTCTGTGCCAAACTGACGTATGGAGCCTCTGCAGGGATGCGAGTGGGACACGAGCTGCCTGGATTGGTGTGGGGATGGAAGGAGGCTGCCTCAGCACCCAGCCAGGCTGCCCAGCTGGGCCAGCTCTGCTCCACACCACAGTCACTCCAGAGAGCCTGCAGCACCCTGTCCATCAGCCACAAGGGTCCCCAGGGGTTTGTGTCAGCCCTTGTCCCCTGGCTCTGGAGGCGCTCGGCTCTGGATGTGCTCCAGCAGGCAGGTCACTGCCTGGGCCAGGATCTGCTCCAGCTTCTCCCGCTCCCCAGCACTGAACAGAGACAGGACATAGTTGGGCACTGTCACATTGGGCTCTGGCCGCCCGATGCCAATTCTGAGCCGGGTCATCTCCTGGGGAGAAAGGAAGAGAGCTGGGGAGCTTCCCTTCAAGTGTTCAGACAGAGCTGGGCAAGGTGACAGTGCCGAGAGTGGGGCCAGGCAGCAAGGGAGCAGCTCCTCATGTTTTCCAGGTGGTTTTGAGTGCTTGCTCCAAGAAACATGATTTTGGAAGAGGCTTTTGCTGGGCTGTGCTGAGATCCCAGGCTCCTGCCAGGCCTGGCAGAGCCACTCAAGCTAATTGTTTCCATGTTCTCCATGGCGGCCAAACAGACAACAGCCCTCTGGAAAGAAGGGGAAGGAGAAAAGGGGGGGAAAGGGAGCCGGGGCTTGTCTGAGGGGAGTCAGAAAAATGGGGGGGGGGAAGCCATGCATTGAGGGGGGCACAGGATTGATCCCCTTCCAATGAGGCCCACTCACGTTGGAGTGCAAAGCACTGATGCAGGATTGGACCCCGTTGTGTCCCCTTGGGAGAGAAAGAGAAAACCCACGGTTAGTCTGTAAGAGACAACCCCCCCGCCGTATAGCCCTGGGGTCTCCTGCTGCAGGCACGTGGGAATGTGGTCCCAGCCAGGGGCTGCAGTCCCCATGTCCTGGTACTGCAGGAACATCCAGCCCCGGGGGCTCGGAGCAGTTGGCTGAGGGTTTGAGGGAAGCAGGGCTGGGACAGCACATTCTGTGCGTGTCGGCTCTTGCTGCAGCTGGTGGATGTGTGACTGAGCACTGGGGCCCAGCACCAAAGCTGCCCTGTCCTGCAGTGGAAGCTTTCCTAGGTTAAATGTCTGCAGCCTGCCCCAGGAGCTGGCGCTGGGCAGGCACAGTGGAGGCAGAGTGCTATAAAAAGCCCATGTGGTGCTGTCAATGGGCTGAATCCAGCCCATAGCCGCTTCCAGGAGGCTCCCTGCCCTCCCTGCCAGGGCAGGAACTGGGAGGCTGCCCAAACAGCCAGCTGTTGCCTCTGCAATGGATCGAGCCCAGGACAAGAGCTGAAAACATTGCAAGGCTGGTGGGATGGGGCCAAGAACAGCCCATGAGGCTGTAAGGGCATGTTAAAGCCTCAAACCAGCTCACACAATCAGAGAGCTGGGGCTACCCCATACCTTGCACTGCCTCCCAGCTTGATTGCCACCTTGCCCAGGGCCTTGTCCAGGTCGTCGTGAACCAGGTAAATGTCTTCCGGGCCAAGGTTGTAGATCTCAGCTTTGGAAACACAAATACAACCCAAGAAATGAGGGGGAGACCAGGCCCTGACCCTGCAGAGCGGGGCTGTAGTGAGCTGTGGAGGGCACAGGGACAGCAGGGCTGTAACAGGGGGCTGTTGGCACTAGAGGCTTTGGGGCTGACCCAGCTGCTCACCAGCACTGGCGACGCTGAGACCGTTGAGGTTCATGAACCTCCGTGGCTTGAGCAGCACCAGCTCCAGGCCGTGGGCCGTGGCCAGGGCCACGTCAGCGCAGCACCGCTTGTCCGTTCGCCAGCCCTCAGCCACCGCCAGCTGCCGGGCCAGCCGGTCCAGCACCTCCATGCCCACGCTGTGCCGTGTGCCCCACAGCCCATAGTTGCCCAGGCCGGCCACCTGCGTGACAGGTGTCAACAGGGCTCTGACGGGTCATCATGAGGCCCCTGCACGGACCTGGTCCCCCCCCAGCATGTCTCAGACCTGCTCCCTCCATGCTCCCCACAGCTGGCTGGGTCCTCACAGCCTCAATCCCCACAGCATTCCCTTCAGTCCCTCGTCCCTCAGTGCCTCCCTCACAGCCCTGATCGCCCCGGTGCTCGCTCCTGACCTGATCCCCCCCGGCACTCCCCTCACAGCCCCACTCCCTCTGCTCCCCTCACAGTCCTGGTCCACCCCGTTCTCCTCACAGCCCCGTTCCCCCGATTCTCCCGTTCCCCTCACAGTCCAGCTCCCTGCGCTCCCCCCACAGCCCCTACTGCCCCCCGTTCCCCTCACAGCCACGTTTTCCTCACAGCCTCGCTGCCCCCACTCCCCCCCCCGCTCTCACCATGGCGCGCGGCCCCGCCCGCCCCACGAGGCCCCGCGCGCGCCACGCCAAATCCGCCGCCAGCATCACCCTCCTTGTCCGCGTGACGTCACGCCCGCGCGCCGCTAACGCCCCTCTTACGTCACCCCGCCCCGCCGCCCTCTTGGTCACGGGCAAGGCCGCCATCTTTCTTGCGGGAGGCGGGGCGGTGTCGGGGGCGGTGTCGCCGCTGTGGTAATGCTCCGCGGGCCGGCTGGTCCTAGAGGTGGTCGTGGTGGGGACGGCGAGGCGCAGCCGGGGTGTTACTGGGCGCGGCGGCCTGGGAAGCCCCGTGAACCGGGAGAAGGCCGGGAGAGGCTCTGTAGAGCGTCCCCGAGGGACGTGCAGGAGCGGTGAATGTCCGGGACCGGGCCCCGTCTTTTGTGTGTTTGTGCCTGTTCCGTCTCCAGTCACGTGCCTGCCCTTGGGATACGGGTGGATGGGGGAACACATCACTCCTCACCCTCCCCCAAGCCATCCTTCAGCTTTGGGTGGGTCCTGGCCCTGCCAGCAGGGCAGAGCTTTCTTCCAGGGCATTGTGACAGTTCACCAGCCCAGCAGCACATCACTGCGAAATTGCTCATCTTCCAAGTCCTTCCACACTACCTGCAGTCAGGCATCCAAGTAAAGACCCCAACGGTTTAGTTCTTAAAAGATTTATTTTAAAATTAGAAATGCATAATATTTTTGGAAGAGGCAGATTTTTTGCCTCTGTCTTTGGGCCAGCTCCTGGGCAGCCTTTGGGTGGTGTCTAAAATCCCTAAAGCTCAGGGCCTGGAGCTGGAATGGTCCCAAGCACTGTCAGCTCATTTCCTTACAGGGAACAAGCAGAGCATCAGAAGCTTTGCGAAGTGTCCCTACACCCATCCCTTAGTCAGGTTGTTCCTAGAGAGTGAATTACTCTGGTTCCTCTGACCTATTATTCCATAACAGCACAGAGGATATTAAAATCTGGGCAAAAGCCAGGCTGCACATACCATGCTTGGCAGTCTGGAGCACTAATCTTCTCTAACTTGTCCCCACGTCCCCCACTGTGACACTCCCCAGAAGCTGAACAGGTGCTGGCCCAGCCAAAGCCTGCAAGGTCTGACCAGCAGAAGGACGTACAAGAGGCTCCACAGCTCATAGCACCAACTCTGCTGCAGAAACCATCACTGAATAAAAGGAATTTTCAACACCGTTAGCAGCACTGTGGGCTCCCCTGGAGGTAGGATGAAATTCTTCATGGCTGCTAAAAAAAGCAAGAAGACTTTTATTGTTTTCCTGGTTTGCTACAGGGAAATCCTTTGGCCCTTAGGGGAAAGGTGAATGAAGGGGTGGTAGGGGAGCCTGGCTCATGGCGGATCAGGTGTTGCCCTCTCCCCCATTATCCCCTTCACTTGATGTTGAAACTGGTCCCTACCAGCACCTATTCACAGTTAAAGGAAACTGGATGTGGGTGGCTCTTAAACTTCCTTGGAAAGAAAACTTTGTTGCCATGTTGAGGTGTTCACAGGAGTCAGCACCAGTACTCATACTGTGCCAAGGAGCTGAGGCACAGCTATGCTTAAAAAGGTTTTCAAAAAACTGTTAAAATGCTGTAAGGAAGAAATATTCTTCTGTGGGCTCAGAATCTTAACCTACTGGATATCAACAGCTGCCAGAAGTGGGGAGAGCTGCAGGTGGTTGCTGTTGACAGGGTGAGAACCTCCCTGACACTGCAGACCCTCAGCATCTTCCCCATGTCATCACAGATGTCCCAGGTGGTGGATCCACCCTTATCTGGCCAAGAGTGACCCAATAAAGTGCTTTAAATCACATCATTTGCACTTGGTCCCGCAGCTGCATTCTGCAGTGGCCTCCTTGGGGCTGGAGAGAGTTCAGCAGGAGAGCGCTTGTGCTGTGGAGAGCGACACACCATTCCCACTGCTCATCGCACCAGCCCTGGGTGCTTTCTAGCTCCATATGGATCTGAGAGAGGCCCTTGCCAGTGACTAGAAGAAAAAACTGATGCGAGAGGCCACTGTTTTGCAACCTGTTGATGAGAATAATTTCTCTTCTTCTGGGAAGTAGGGGATGCTGTCAGCCACTTCCTGGACAACACCCGGGCGTACTTCGAGGCCTTGCTGGACAAGCTCACTGACTACGCACTGCTTTACGTGGTGGTGCTTCAGTGGGAGGAAAGGCACAACAAAATCAATGAGATGTTCATTAATGATTCCAGATTTCCAGAAGCCACCTGCACAATGAAAGGAGGAGAAAGTTTTACCTTCGGAGAGTCTCGGCAGTCCCTGCAATTCAAAGAGCTGCTTTGTGTGAAGCCAAAATACTCTGCTGAAGAGAGATCTGCTGGTTTTGTACAAGGCGAGGGTGAACCCACCATTTGTCACCTCCCCCCCAAACAGACTTGTTCTCCAGGAATGGGGGGATTTAGCTTGTCTAGTCAGAATTTAAGCTCTGCTCCCTGTGCTAGGGGCAAAGCAAGGACATCCAGGCAGGCAGTGGGGATTGATATAACTCAGTGCTGTTCTGGCAAGTGTGCTGTGCTGTCTTGCCAGCCTCCAGCTGCAAATACACCTTGTCTCCAAAGAACTTTGCTAAATATGGCAACAGGTCTGCTGGCTCAGAAGCTGGTTCCCTTTACCAGGAAACCTCAAGGGGATTGCAGTTCCAATACCTCAAAACCCCCTTGTCCCTTTCTGGCTGCTTGGGAGGTGGCAGGTGGTGTGGGTGGCTTCCTAGAAGTGGCCTGGCTGCCTGTGCTGGGCTGTGGGGCTACAGGAAGAGCTCAGCTCCATGGACTCACTCTGAGGGTTTTCAAACACGGCCTTGGAGATGGCTGGCTCCAGGTCCTGCAGGCTGATCTCCTCCCGGTCCTTGCGGGCACGCCACAGAGCCAATGTCACGTTGTTGATCTGCTCCCCTCCTGCATTGCTGCACAAGAATGAGAGGCTTATCCAGTGTGTACCCAGGAAAACAGTGTCTCAGGTGGCACCTGACACCCACCAGCCTGCAGAGTGCAAGCCAGCAGCTCCCAGCTGCCTGGCCCAAAAATAACTCTTGTAGAGGCAGCCAAATAACATGCAGAGGAGGCTTTTTCACACTCTCCAGATCTGTCTGTTCACAGTGAGATACCATCTCTTGGCATTTGTAGAGGATCAAGGCTTGGAGAAGGAAAGGCAAAACAAGTGTGTGCCCTGAAGTAGGTGCGACCTCTGCCCAAATGAGCAGCCATGAGCTGGAAGACCCCGTGGAGAGGCCTCTCTCACCTGATGAAGATGAAGATGGCTTTGCGGTAGTTGGTCCCGTACACAACCCATGAGGGTCCCAGGAACGGGATGATCACATCAATCAGGCCTGGGTGCATCTTGTCCATCTCATCAAAGAGAAAGGCTGACCGTCCACAGTTTGTCAAGTTCCCTTGGATCCAGCGCTTCAGGCTTTCCTAGGAAAAACACCCACCAAGCTGTAAGGCAGCAAGATGGTAAGGGAGGCTCAAGCACCCTGGAGTAAGGGCTGAGACAGGAGCTCAAGCAGAGCCAAAGGTGCTGACAGCAGTGTGTCTCTGCACAGCACCACCCACTGGAGCTCAAACAGCCAGTGCCAAGGAGGCCCCTTTATTCTGAGTTTCACACAGTGGCTGTTTACCAGCCTTATTAGCCCACTGTAGGTCTTTTATTACAGATTTAAAGAAGGAGGCAGCACACTAAAGCTGGAGATTCAGACTCCTACTGTTCCCCACATTCTTCTTGTTGCCTGTTGTACCTACACAGTTCCCAGCTCCTTGCCATCTCCTGCTTGGATGCAGAAACATGTGCCTGCACTGACCCAGAACAGCTCTGGCTCTTTCTCATGGCTGAAGGTACTTCCCAGCCCACACAAAACCACTCACATTGCCTGGGGGCATGTGTAACTCCTAACTGAAGCACTTCGGCCATGAAGGGATTTACTTTTCCAAAAGCATTTCCTTTAAGGACACAATACAACAAATAACTTCTCCAAACACCCAGAAACTATAGGTCCAGGTGTGCTGTATCCCCACTCTGCTGAGAATCTGGCATTTTGATTTCTCTCCTTTCTCAGCTTTAAGAGACAGAATGGCACCATGGAGAGTCTGGAGCTGCTGTTTGGGAGCTGTGTGCTCTGTGAGGAGGGGATTACAAGTACAGTATATGCAGGTTTTTACAGCCATCAGGCTGTCTGGAAAGCAATGGGAAAATTTTAGTGCCTTTCATCTAAGCCAAGCACTTTTGTTTGTGCGTTCCAAGAGCTGTGTAAATATTTGAGAATGAGAATATGATCAGGGCAAGGACTGCTGTGGAGAGGACGAAAGCGATAACTGAGTGTATCCCAGTTACTAGTGGATTCTTCACCCAGTGTATGGAGCCACTCACTCAGCTGTGTTTGTCTGAGAGGGTAAAACAAAGAGCTTTTATTCCTACTGCACTTCGGGAAACAGCTTGAATGCATATGTACTGAGGATCAAGACAGACATCGCCAAAACCCCCCAGTCAAGTGGCACTGCTGAGCGGTGTCCCTTACCTTGTACTGCTCTATCTGCTCAGCGTGGGGGAAATGCACTATGGGGGAGAAGTGGTGAACATAGGGGCTCTGGAGCCCACTCTGGAAGAGGTAGCGGATGAGCATGGAGCTCACGTAGGTTTTGCCCGTTCCCGTCGAGCCATGGAAGGACATCACGAGGGGTTTCACTGGATTCGGGTTCTCCAGGAACTCCCTCACTCCCTTCATCACCTGCTGCCTCACCAGGGGCTGCCCCACCAGGCTGGTGGCCAAGTCAAACTCCAGACCTGAAACGAAGTGAAACCAGGACTTGGAGACCGCGGGTTGTCATCGCTCGTCCCGTCCCTGGGGACCGCCCCGCTGGGCCCTGTCAGCCCCGGTTGCTGCACGGCCGAGAGTCCCCGCTCCAGGGACGTCCCCGGGAAGACGCGCTGGCTCCCGGGATCCCCTCGCCTGCCACCTCCCGGCCTCGGCGGCTGCGCGCCGCCCACCCCCGGGGGTCCCCCTGCCCCCAGACCCCCTTCCCGGACGGCCGCTCCCGCTGACCGCGCAGGTCGGGCCCGAAGCCACACTCGCAGTCCGCCGAGAAGCCGCAGCGCAGCGCCCACAGGTCCCAGGCGGCGGCAGGGCGGGCGGCGGCCGCCAGCAGCACCAGCAGGACCCG